>APFE031422672.1:2603-49737 GCA_000404065.3 Pinus taeda
AGGAAAAGATATAACTGCACTAGAAGCATTTTCTGTAATATTGGCAGAAGTAATGTTCATGGGGAGCTGCAGCCTGGAATGATTAACAACCCAATGTTTTGGGAACTCTAAAGTTTCCCATTTTATCAACTGATGCTCAACTTTTTGATTTTTTGGGTCGGTTTGACTACAACACTTGACTTGGAATTCCGACTGGGGGTATGACGGATTGCTGGCCACAAAGTGTTGGTATGTCTGAAACAAGCTTTGGTATGATTAAGCTGTTAAAAGTCCGGTAAAAGCAAGACTAGTCTGTTTCTGCAATGATTAACAACCCAATGTTTTGGGAACTCTAAAGTTTCCCATTTTATCAACTGATGCTCAACTTTTTGATTTTTTGGGTCGGTTTTGACTACAACACTTGACTTGGAATTCCGACTGGGGGTATGACGGATTGCTGGCCACAAAGTGTTGGTATGTCTGAAACAAGCAGGGGCTTCTGTCACAAGCTTGCTCTTTCTCTGTGTCTGTCAGTTCTTTCTGATAGTCAACTCCTGGTGAACCAGTGGTGAACCTACTGAGATCTTTCACACTCTGGCGACCTTTACAACGGCTTCCTCGCCTTTCACGGTCTTGGCGTCCCTTCGATCCTTTGGCGAACTTCCTGTGAACTTCGAAGGAAAGCACAGAGAGAACTACTATCACAGCGGACTTTTATAAATGCACAGAGATACTCAAATAAGATAATGGCATACTCATTTTATTTCAGAATGGAGAAAATCTTACAGAATGCTCACAGAGCTTTTACAGGGATTGATTCTATGCAGAAACAGACTAGTCTTGCTTTTACCAGACTTTTCACAGCTTAATCATAAGTAAGTTACTACCGGAAGCTTCTGGCAAGATATAGGCTCTGTATTAGAATCAGACTTCACACCCAAAACTTGACTCTTCTAATGGTTCGGCCACTTTAGGTTCTTACCAGTGCCGAGCACACTGATACCGCGGCTTTCTCGAACCAACTAAGGACTTTGAGTGATTACTCGTGATGCAAGCAGATCGGACTGAATATCCGCAGATGCAGAGCAGGAGAACACTCGACTCAAACACACACACTGTTTGACTTTGAATGTAATTTAATGGAAATCTGAATGTAATTAATAGACATTAAATTCATATGTTGTTCTTCATCTCCTTACACAGTTACGTATCCAATGTTTAACTTTGAAAGTAATTTAATGGAAATTAAATTCATATGGCATTCTTCATCCCCTTAAACAGTTACGTATCCAAAGATTCTAATGTTGGGTCCATTGAGTATGCATGCTGCAACTTATCCAAAAGTTAGAGCCCAAAGAATCTACTGTTGGATCCATGTAAGCTATTTTATAATGATATCACTTTTAAGATAAAAGTTATAAATGTAAAATATGTGATCGAATAGAATTATAATTGGAAGAAAATAAAATCCATATGTTAGTGTTAATTCCTCTCTCCAAAGAGTCCATCGTGCATATTTAAATTACATAGTTAATGCATCATAACTAATATCTTTTATTCAAAATGTCCTTGAAAAATTTAGCTTCTCTCAAATTTGGCCAAGTAAATAGCCAAAATTTGAAATAGCTGTAAGTTGTCTATCAATTTTTGGAGGAACTTCACTCTGCTGTGACATTTTGATCCATGAAATTATGCCAAACAACGGAGTTTTTATCAAATTTTTTACCTGAAATTACGTGCAAAGATGAGAGATTTCCATCCTTTTGGATAAACATTATTTCAGGCCCAGGCCATGATTTGAATTCAAATATACAAATTTACGTTGATATGAATGAATAACATTTCAGGTTAGTTTAAAACTAAAATCTCATTGATCATTGTTCAATTTAGCATTAATTTCCTTCCTGAATCTAAATTGTGTCAACCTTAACACTTATCACATTAGTGTCAATTTACTATTTAAGTCTCATGAAGCTACTAGCATGCTGAATGACTGATTTCTTCTATATAGAGGGGAATTGCTGTAAGTGGACTTGACCATTTCTCTATCATCTGGAAACATGGAGAAATAGTGTAGACCTTTTTACCTATTTAATCCAGAAGTATGGTTTAATAATAACAACTATGTAAAGTTGTAATCCCATAGAAAAAAGTTCTGTATTTGATATATGATTAAAAAAAAACAGGTAATAGTGTTTTTTTATTATTATATATATTTGAAAACAAAATCATTTAATTCGTCAATCCATAGTTTCTTGAGGACTTGCAAGGCAGCCAGTGCAGTGAATACATAAATAGGGGAGTGCAGTGAATACATAAATAGGGGAGTTTATTGCATGCTTTAAGCTAATCCACAAATTAGCATGAAAAGATATCTACAAACTAAAAATGGAAATTGCAAGAAAATAATCAATGTCATTCTAGGTTATAACTAGGTTAGTGGCACCTCATCTATTATAGCTCAGGGAAAAAACAATTCACAACTTAACATGCAACTCTGTATACCGAGCATGAATCAAAACAATTCGATTTATCACACATCAACACTACAACATATGAAATTTGTAACATCCCATTCTATAGCTCATTTTGTAGCATTCTTACAGTTAATTTTGTAGAATATCAATATAACAAGAAAACACAACAAAGCTCTAAAAAAATGCATAAAATGGTAAAGTAAATGTACAGGACAATGAAGCAAGCTTACATGCAAGAGAATGAAGCTATGAAAATTAACTTAAACAGATCCAAACTTAACTACTTAACACAAGGAAAATAAATATGGTACAGTGCCTTACCTTATCAGGCCCTGCTCCAGGTTAGCCTTGTGCCTAAATTCACAGGATCACCAGAGCAACGCTATAGTAAAATTCGACACACTCAAAACCAAGAAGGATGTATTATGGTTTAAAAACAATGGGATACAATGTCTATTTCAGAGTTTGATATCTGGTGCATATGAAAGACAGTAGCAATGTTCGTGGTCGAGATTATACACAAATTTATTTCTTCCAAAAATCGTTGATGTGTGACTTGGGGAGGCAATACTTCCATTTTGCAACAAAGTGAAAAGTCTAAGCTTTCAAGAGAACTGATGTTTCCAAGTGTTCCACTGGAGAGGTTCAACCTGGAGCAACCTGCAAAATAGAGATGTTTAAGTCTACTTCAATTCCCCAAAGAGTGTGGTAGCCTTGAAATCTTCCTCATATCATCTATTTTCGGATCCGATGGAATGAAGCTTGTGGCTTGTTGCCCATGTAATATCATTCTTTCAAACTGTTATAGCAATTGATTTAAACCAGTAGGATATATACCCTTAGGGAATAGATTTTTTTTGACCCATTTCTCCATCCATTGCCAGGCCTTACTGGCCAGCTCCCATTCATGCCTAATCATTCAAGATAATATAAACATGTTTAAAACAAATCAAAAAATGATCACATTGCAAGGTGATCTATTGAACAAATAAATGTAAAGATATTTATAATCATCATTAAACTCATAAGTAATGACTAATTAGATGTTAGAAATTTTAGAAAGCATCAAACATTAGGGGAGATTCTTCTATTGTTGTGTAGGGACCAGTAGTGGTTATAGCACTGGTCCCACACATCCATCAAAAAATCATCATAAAATATAAAAAAAATTGCATAAAAAGGGTTTATATTAAGTTATATAAGTTATTAAATTATGTCCAAAATGACCCATATATTGATTGAACCAACAATTGTCAAACACCAAGCCTTAACATAACAAGTTGACAAGACATCTTGTCCCAACTACCCCTGACCTGAATTACCAATTAAGTTAAAAACACTGCATTGAATTATATCCAAGAATACACATATCCCATCAAGCAAACACCCACTGATTTCCACTAGAGCAACACATCCCATTATTGGGTAATACCTGCACAAGTTCAAGTGAAATGTGTGTCAGCCATATCTACATGTGTGTTTAACCATTCAACCTAATGAAGACAATAAATGACACCATTCAATTCAGGAATTAGTTCAGAGGATGCAATAAATGACACCAACTGTTTCAATCCAAGTATTAAACACACCAACCCTTTCGATTCAGGAATTAAACATAGGAAAGCACAAGGATCAACCATGAAAGTTTATCATCCATTGGATCATGTACAAATCAATCCATAACACACAATTGAATTTTGGAAACAAAAATCCATGCCAATCTTCCCTACCAATCATATTCTACATTAAAAAACTATAAAACAACCTCAACCCTTATTGACTTGCATTTGAAACATTCACTCTACTCATCAACTGCTGGAGACACACAATCAGAGTGTGTGAATAGTGTTCCATTTCATTCTATTCATGAATTGTTGGAGACATACAATCAAATTGTGTGCACAATGTTATCGGGTTTAATTTTGTTGAATAATGTCATGTTGATTTTTTTGTTGTTATTTTTTTTTAACTTTGGTTGTTGTTATTGCTTATATGATTCATCCATTCCCATAATCTTTGCACAATAGGAGCATTCCCATAATGCTTACACAATATATTCCCTGATAGACATATTCTAACATCATGAATTCTTTGAAAGACATAATTCAAATGCCTTAGAGGTAATATTTGATTAGCTAAAGCACCCAAAAAATCAATAGCTATAACACATAACCAAGCAACTAGGGAACCCAGGAACACTTATTACTCTAACACACTTCTTATCCTTATTTGATATTGAGGGCTCCCTAATCTAATGTAAAAGAGGGATTAAGATCAAGGCCACACCTTAATTGTACGAAGAAAACAAGAATTGTGTAATTACATGCTCAAGGCTACATAGACTATTCACCAATTACCATTAAAAACAATATGCAATGTTACAAAAATAATACTCAGCAAAATCAACATGTTTATTTTCTAGTGACGTATGCTTTCTGGTACAAACTATGTTATTGTTTATACACCTCACATAATTTAACCTATCAAAGAAGTAACTGGGATCAAGTTGCAAACAAGGATTTGATAAACAATTTTAAATTATTTGCAACCCACAATTGTTTAGGGACACATGGCTTACCACACATAGTCTTAGAATTCAACAAAACGAAATGGTAGATTGACGTTACAATACATAACTAAAGCATCGATCGTTATTGCTCATTGGTTACAAAGGCCAATGAATTACCTTGTTTGCTAATACTACATTGACATGGTATTATTAATTCTATAGTTATTTGCAAGAGTTGTGTACCTGTAATTGACTAAAATCTTAGTGGGTTTTGGTTCTTGCGATATGTATCAATTAGGGTATAATGAGTAGTGAACTGGGATTGTTGTTTGGTTAGATTAACATGTCCAGTTGGGTCAATGTTGATATCGACAATTTTGTTTTTGGATCAGGCATTTCATGTTTGTATACCTTGAAAATATACATCAAATTCCATGCAATGAGCCTTATTTTAACTAAGAAATTGCTAGTGCATGAATGATTGGTGATCTACTGAGTGAAGTCAACATTTTTTTAAAATCAAAATTTTGTGGTAAATTTGCAGGTCATTGCAGCCATGCCAAGAGTTTCTATTGTAGATCGTACAAGGAACGAGAGGAGGCGAGAGAATAGGGGGACCCAAGTAAAATCCAGTTCTTCAGATGAGGATGGGGGGGTGATGCGAATTATCCTAATGCTCCCAGCAATGTCATAAAGAATTACACTGTGGAGGCAAATCATGTTATCCCACGATCAACCATAGATCCACCTTCAACCATGGTGCAAGGTGCAAGTTCAACAAAGAAAATTAGTGCCATAAGAGGTTGGAAAAAGCAAGACATGCTAGCTGCAATTGATGACATAGAGTTTAGGGGATATCCAATTCATGCCTCTATAAAAAAACAAGTATTGTTGCCTCTAACATACATTATTGGATAAATGGGTTGACTCATACAAAGCATAGAGGGCCTGTTATAGTTATGACTGAAGAGGACGAGGACAAGGTAGTTGAGTGGTGTAAGGAGATGGCCCAATTGGGACATGGGTTAGAGGTTATACAACTTAAATCCATAGTAGCTCAAATTTATCAAGGGAGGCCAAACCCCTTCAAATATGGCTTTCCTAGTAAATCATGGTGGAGTGGGTTTAAAAATGCATCAAGACCTTATGTTATGTACATTCGGGGGCCTTCACAAAGACAGGGACTTAAATCTGTGCTCTGCAATTGTGTCCAAGTTCTATAAAACTCCTTCTACTGCATATGAGAAACACTCATATGCCCCAGACCATATATGGAACCGTGACAAAACATGCTTATAGGAAAGAAGGAATTGTGGTATGCAGGGAATTTCCAAGAGAGGGAGCATAAATATGCCAATATTTTTCCTAGAGAAGGGAGTGGATCATTATTCTTTATTGTGTCAATGAAATCGGTTCTTAAATCCTAGGATTTTATCTATTCAAAGGTAAAACTCAACTAAAAAACTATATACAAAATTGTGAACCAGGGGCATGCATGGATGCACATCCCCATGCATTGATGACAAAGGAACTATTCTTGAATTTCCTTTGTCACTTTGTTGCATCTGTACCAGCTGGTGTCTCACTTGAAAACAGACACCTACTGGCTTTGGATGGTCATGGAAGCATAATGGTTGTGCAGATAATTGAGGAGGCAAACAAGTTGGGCATTGACCTATTAACATTGTTGGCTCATACCACTCACAAATTGTAACCCCTTGATGTCAGCATGTTTGGGCCTTTCAAGAACTACTTCAAGGTTGAGCAAGCTTCATGGATGACAAAGAATCTAGGGGTGGAAGTAAAAAGGTTTGAGCTGGCCAAGCTTGCAAGTAAAACATTTAAAAGGGATCTCACACCTTCTAATATCAAGGTTGTGTTTATGAGGATTAGTGTATGGCCAATCACTAGTACAAAATGACTAATTAGTTACTAAAAACACAGCTAAAATTTGCATATAAATGATCATTTTTTAGTTGGTGACCAATAGTAGCTAATTTACAATATCTTATAACATGACCAACTTTTAGTCATTTTTAGCTTAGTCATTAAATGATTTCCTCAATTTTACCATCTAGTAGTATATTTAGTGATAAATTTGGTCATTAATTTTTCATTGGTTTAGTCATTAATTGTCATAACTAATGACCAAATATACAACAAAATATATTACTATATGAATCCTCGAGAAAACCAATTAATGACCAAAATTTTAGTCGTGTTATAAGGTATTTGGAGTATGTGGTCCATTTTTCGCAACAGATAGTTATTTTTCAGTGAAACTTTATTCAAATTTCTGAAATCTATGCACAATCTAATCTCACCCGTCTTCTTCTTCGCAGGGACCAAATTGGAGATCCAATCTGAAAATCTGATCGGAACGATTATACTAGCCTTGTACAACCAATTCACCTCTTTTTCTATTGATGGCAGCAACTTCGGATTTATCCTTCTCAGCTTTTGGGGAAATGGCTTATGATTTGGCTTAATTGAAATGATATGCTGAATTATACTTTTATCATACTCCTTTAAATCTATATAGTCCCATGCAAATACATCAGAAAATGAAGACAATAAACTGATGTATTTAGTTTTTACCTGAGGAGGTAATGCCTTTGACAACTTCACCATCTTTGGATTTTTTGTGGTTCTGATATTTACATCTTCAACACCCTTCTCGATCGGCACTAAGCTTGGCTTGTGGGCTACATCATCTTGATCAAATAATTCCTCTAAAGGTATAAGGCCTTTAGGGATGACATTATCTTTCAACTGTAAGACTTCCATCTAATTTACCTTTATTTCTGGTTCACCATCATCTTGCTCACCATCTATAGAAGTGTCTTTATATTTGCCTTAATTTTGTAGAAAGTCTTCAATCTCTTTGTCATCCTGAAACACCTGCCAATATCTTAGATTATCAGGGACAGCTGGGCGATGCTTCACATGAATTTCAAACTTATTGATTGAATTCATTAGGATCTTTAAGTTACTTGCAGTTTTAGCAAGAGAATCTACAATAACATTTTATGTAAGAGGAACACATGTCAAGGTATAATCTGGAAACAACCTCAAAATATCTAAAACTACATTACGGTAAGCCCTCATTCGCGGATGTTTGGCTTGGTATTCACCCTTGACTTGTTTGATTACTAATTTAGAGTTTCCATAAACTGAAATTCTCTTTGCATTCAACTTCTTGAGTATCTTCAACCCTACAATCAATGCCTCATACTCGGCTTTGTTGTTAGAACAATCGAAAGCCAATTTATATGAACAAACTCTTACATTACTTGGGACTTTATTTGGTAGGAAAACAGGGTTGCGTATCCAAATACCAATTCCTGCACCATCCTTACCTACTGCTCCCTCAAAATCCATAGTCCATAAACCGACTTCTTCCTCCAAGTGCTGGAATTCTACCTGCTCTTCTACCTTTGGCTATTGTCCATCAATTTTCTGTTGCTGGCGGAATGTGTACTGTTCAGCGGTACTTGATCAAGTACTGCCCTGAAATTTTCTATTATCTCTAGAATATCTTCCACTTCAACTAGTTGACTATTTACATCATTAAAGCCATTGTCAGAATAAAGAACAAAAGATTCTAGATCTGTATGTACATAGTTAATTGGATGATTCAAAGGTTCCTCCTTGCTTGTGATCATATACTTCATCTTCTTCTCCCTATATAATTTTCTCAGCTCACCAAACACGGGAATAGTGGCATAGGAGAAATCTAACTGCAATGTCCCTTTGAGTTTTGCACCCCATGACCTAGATAAAAGCATGCCAAATCTAGGGGGAATATCGGCCACAACTACATCCATGAGAACATTCTTGGCTAGAATTTGATCTAAAGTCACAACCAAATCCTTAATGAGACCAATACATCTAACCCTGCTTGAATCAAAGGAATAAAAATCATGATACTTGCGAGTGATGTCCAAACCCAATTTTTCCATAATTGCCTTTGGCATCAGGTTGTGAGATGCTCCTGAATCAAACATGGCATTGTGTAAGAAATAATCGTGCAATCCAAGGCTGATGTAAAATGGGGCTACCTCACTATCCTCAGATTGGCCTTCTAATGCCGGACCAAAAATAAGCTCGGGTTGGTCATCTTCCACATTAACCATATCAGACGGGGGATCTACATTCAAAATATTTGACACTTGACTCTTATAACTTCTATTCTTCATTAATTTCGTCAGAGGTATCGACACTTTTAACTTAGAAATATCATTCTCTAAGCTAAAGGTTGAAGTTTTATCTACCTCTTTGACCAGAGAATCCTTCTTTTCAAACTTTTCCTTTGCTGCACTTGGCTGATTTGACTTCTCATTCACAAATTGTACTTTGCTAGAAGTAGGATCTATTGGCTCCTTTCCTTTTTTCTGAACATTTGGAGAATCATTCTCTGGTTGTGTTGCTTCTTTCCGCTTTTGAATTGGATTGATTGGTACATCCCTACTCCTGAGTGAATACTGTCTTTGCTGCGCTGTCAGTGCATTCATATATCCCCTCTAATATTCATCTGATTCCTCCTCCAAAACTGTTTCATTGGCTAGTATAAAATTTTCATATTTTTGTACAGTCGGGCTTTCTGAATATTCCTCATCTTCCGTGATATAAATAGGCAAACCATCTGCTGTAAAAAGGTGATTCTCCTCTCCTATTGGATTCTCATCATCTTCTGACTCTGGGCCATGCACATAGTTCTACTGTAGAGGTGTTTGGACTTCCTATTGTGCTGATTGATCTTGTACTCTTTGCTCTCGCTATTTAATCCTGAACTGTGGCTGCTGCTAACCACAGAAATTTGGATGTCTGATTGGGGTCTCAGATTTATCTGCAATGGTCAATCTATCAAACATTTTCTCAATTTTATGAAGCAAATGATCATAGGAAGAAGCTTCTTCCTTTATGGTCACCTTCTTCTCGGTCTTTGTCCTAGCTCACTTAGCTAGCAGATTTGCCTCCACACTCACTGCAATTTTCTGCATATCCTCCATTGTAGCAGGATCTCTTTCTCTCAATTGGTATGCCATGTTGGGATCAAAACCATCAGGAATTTTATTAAAGCCAACCCCATCGATGGCTTGATATCAGCTGGAATAGCATTATAGATAGTATTGAATCTTACACAGTAATCCTGAACACTTTCACCAACATTCCTCTTTATATTTTCATATTCGAAAAGAATTTGGAGTGGATTTTTCTTTACCTCCCAATGATCTAGAAATTGTCGATGAAGAACCGGCAATGTATTGATAGTCCCAGTGGGCAGTGCTCTGAACCACTTTTGCACCTCGCCTCCAAAACTTTGCACAAATAATCGCATGGTCACATTCTCTTCATCTATCTCATGAAGATCAAAGAAGTCGTTCATCCGGTCAACATGCTACTGCACTGTGATACCTTGGGTAGCATCAAACAATGGTATTTTACTTTGGTAATTAGCAGGCATAGCATCCAAGTTCTGTGGCAAAACGAGAGGTGCATATCTAGCAGCCATTGCTCGAGGTGGATTGGCAACTGGCCTTGGAGAAGTAGGGGGATTTATAGCAACGCTGCCAGTCGATGTGATGGGTGTATGAGGTGTCAAAGGAGGTGAAGAAATGATAGATGTTTGAGGTGTTGAAGGGGGAGAAGAGACAGCAGATCTCTGATCAGATATGGTAGGTTGCACGGGAAGGGTGGGAATAAACTGCGGTTGAGAAGGAACTTCAAAACTAGACGAGACAGTAGATGAACCAAGAGTAGCAGATGCAAATTCTAAGAACTCGAGAATATTTGTAGCCACAATAGAGGTTTGAAGATTCAAAATATAAGCATCAATTGATCTATTCGCTCTTTTAGTTTCAAGGTATTGGACAAACTGTAGATTTAAAATAGTATCACCAACTGCACTTTCAAATTTAGTTTCAAACAATGATAGATCAAAGTGTTCATCAAACGAGAGATCTTCAAGATATTGGAATACAACTGGGCATGAATGAGATCTGAAAACTGGTCTTGGACTCAAAGAAATTTTTTGCTTGAGTATTCTTGGAATGAGATTTGGGTTTTCAAACATGGGAGGAGGATCAGGATCAATATTGGCCCTAGTGTATCTTCTGGAAGCCATTGTGTTGAATGTTTCACAAAATTCAAATGAACATTACAATTTTGTCAACCTATTGAATTCTAAACCTATCATCCAAAGGTCTAGAATTGTTTTACAAGTACTGGGGTTATATTTTTCAGTTCTTCCCCAGTACAGTCGTCACTATGTTAGTGCCTAAATCTACCTCAGGCTGAAGAAAGGCAGGTCTAGGGTAACATCAAACCACGCTTAACCTGGTAGCTAGCCCTACCAGGTCAAGAGAGGGCTCTCTCCTTATCAATCTCAATTAGAATATGGCAACTAGGGCTTTAGATGACTGAAAACAAATGCTAATTTTAGGCTAGGTATATTAGGTCTAAAGATTTTGTTTGATTTTGATGGTTGGTTGCTGGATCAAATGAGGAAGGCAGCTTTGGGTCTGGGAAATCAACTTAGATTTGCAGGAGTTTCTGTGGGGCGAGGTAGGTAGTTGTTTTGGCACTTTGAATTAGATATGATGGTAAGTCTAAGACCAGTGAAGAGTTGAAAAGGGCATGCAAGTTCATGAGTCCTCTTCAAACAACAGAAAACATTAAAAACTAAATGTATCCTCAAGGTAGAGCACTGAATATCAATGGATTCCACCCATTTATCTTGATTCATTTAGTTATGAAGAAAGAAATATATGCTGGAACATAAACACATAAGAGAGACTAAATAACAGAGGAAGAAACAATGCTAAGACACATTACCACAAGAATCCCACAAAATGCTGCAAAACCCTAGTTCATTTCCTTGCCAAACTACATAAGTGATTTACAATGAAGCTCAAACCATCCACAAGAGTCCAAATTTTACAAATGACTAAGAAAGTACATGATATATGCATCAAAACACCTATGCTAGCCATCAGGGGTCGAATCCATGATTCAATGAGCTATTTCAACCACATCTAAACTAGGAACTAGAAAATAGGTAGTGGAACAGCTTGCCTCTAAAATTATGGAAACTGATTCATTCAACCTAAAACTACCTCTAACTAATGTATCTACCCCCTCAAGTCATTTTTCATCAAATTTACATCATCTTACATGATTTACCATTACAATTTACCAAGGAGAGGAGAAAAATTCAATTGATAGTCAAACTGGGCGAAGTTTTGGAAAATCAAGCAAAACTAGCAAAATTCCTCCTATGCACAATGCTTTTTCTAGGCCACTTTTGGAAGGCTTCCCAAAGTCCAAATCAGGTGTAGAATAGCTCACTGGAAATATTGGTGAGCCTAATTTCTGGAACAACTTTAATTTTTAGATTTGGAGTCCATTTTTCCCTCCAAAAATGGAATCTCCCAAGGCTGCTTCTTGTGTGGCAAAAAGGTGGTGGAGAGGGAACTTTTTGGGTGTTTTTTCCCTTTTGGAGACCCAGAACTTGTCCAAAATTCTCATCCATTTTTGAGCATGCATATTTTTTCATGCTGATTCCAAAAATGCAAACTTTGTTGCAAATGGAACCCCCAGCAAATGCGCAGCACCGGTGGCGTTGCGCACCTGCTGAAAAAACCTGTTTTTTACTTCAAAAATTTCAAAAATGACAAAAAATGCTCCAAATTTCTTGAAATTGGGCATGAGTGATCCTTTTTAGGTGCTTTGTTGGGCCAATGATGCTTTAGCTAAGATCTTGAGCTTATCTTGCTCTTTTTTGCTTCTCAAAGCTCTTTTTAGCTTACCTTTAACCTCTTCACCCTTGTTTTGCAAATCTTGTTCCTGGTTAGGTAGTGATAGGCCATATGGTGCAACATTTTCGTCTCTTTGTTGGCTTTCTCAAGCAATTTCTCTAGGTGAATGTTTGCCCTCTCTAGCCATGATTCGCGGTCAGTCTCAATTTCTTTCTCAAGGGATGTCATTTTGATTTTTCATCTCTTTGCCACTTGTCTATTTTCTCTAATTGTTTGCAGCTCCATAATAGCTTGCTTGTCTTCCAGTTGCTTGTTCTCTTGCTCAATAAAATTGATAATCCATTTGACTCTCTTAAGATCAAGAGATAAGACTTGTATTTCAGCCTCCTTCTCTTTGATAATCACGTCTTTGAGTTTTGAGCTTTGAGAACTCAAATCATTTTCATCCTCCTCAACCAAGATAAAATCCCTATCTTGTCCTTCAGTGGGGCCCTCCTTATACATTTGTTGCTTTACTTTATCTCTGCCCTATAACTATTCAGCTGGAGAAGAAGGAAAAGCCCATTTCACCCCCAGTGAAGATAGCATCTTCCTGTGATCTGGTGAAGAAAACAAGACCCCTTCCACCTTTTGTGGAGATAGTACTTGCCTGGCAGCAGCAAAAAGCCTCTTGGTGCCTTTCTCATAGGTGACAAACACTGGTACACCTATAGTTTCGATCTCATGAACATCTGGCTGTCTTGAAGGCCCTCCTCCCTCTTCAGGCACTGATGGAATCACCTGAGGGCCTTTCAAAATCTCATGTGCAATGAAGGTATCCCATGGTATGTTCAGCAAGCTTAGCTGATGCAAGACAACAATTTTAATCAGTGAGAAGTGGTAAATTCTATTGAATTGTTGAGGAAAAGGTTTCCTTTGCACATAGAGAGCCATCTTCTCAATATTCATGCATATAAAGTATGGGAGGTTCATCATCCTCACTCTTGTGAAATTCATCAACAATATGACATGATATGTATATAGGCGGGAAAACCTCCCTTCATAGGTAAAATACTTGATGATGAGTTTCATGAGAGGAGCATTGATGTTCTGCAAGTATTTGAAAGGAAAAACCCTGCTGATCTGCTTGTGATATCCAGCCTTAATGTAAGGCTCATAATGTTCTCTTCCCACATGTTGCCCCTTATTCCACTGTTCACCTACATTAGGAATGCTTGTTGCTGCTGTAATGGTTTCAGATGTCAAGGTGAAAGAGACACCAGCAAGGTTCACCTGGCCATTGTGAAGATGAAGAACAAACAACCTGGCAAGCTCATGATGATATTTCACCCTCTCTACCATTTCACAAAACTGATAGCAAGGCTGGTGTTTCAAGCAAGTTACAGCAAGAGGGCAAGCAAGTAATTATGTGAGAGTGGTGGGCTCGTCCCAGATGATCTTTCCTCCTTTATGTGGCTTTCTTGGTACATGGGCTCCTCGGGAAGAATCATTGAGAGTTTCCTCTTCCCTCTCATAGTCTGAATCTGTCTCCATGATTATGAATTTGAAGTGAAAGATGATGTGTATGAAGAGATTTTAAAATATGAAGGTGAATAATGTGTATAGGAAGTGAATGCTGGTTACTTTTGGGGAATGAGGGAAATGACTAGTATTATGAATGTAGATGAGGGTTTTGATAATGAAATGGATGTAGTGAAGGAATAGAAAGTGGGAGTTAGGGTTTGGGAATAGGGTATAGGGTTAGGGTTTGGTAAATGGGAGTGGGGTTTGGGGAGTGAGTGTTGATGAGATTAGGAAAGGGAAAGGGATTTAGGGAAAATAGTTTAAAGGAATAGGGTGTAGGAAAATAATCTAAGGGAATAGAAATAGCCTAAAACAATACCCTTTGCAAATCTATGAGACAATTTTGGAGGATAGCTAGGGTTTAGTTTTTGAGACATGAAAATCACCACAAATGATAAAAAACCCCTTACTAAACAACATGAGAAGCTTTACTTACTTGATGAGAGGTCAATTAAGGAATTTTAAGCAAAGTAAGGTGACTGGAGTCGTTTTGATGTTCAATGGACAGGTGCACAGCACCGCCTCTCAGGTGCGCAGTGCCAGACCAATTTACAGTGGAAAACCTGCGCCAGGTGCGCAACGCCAAAGCCCAGCTGCGCAGCGCCGGCAAAATTTCGGGATTTTTCCTCTGTTTTTTCCTCTTTCTTCAAAAACACAATTTTTATGCCTTTAGCTCATTCACTTGCAACAATCAAGACTCAAACACATGGATTGGCTTTTATATCCCCTTGCTTTTAATTTTTCATTAACCAAACCCACTTTTCTAACGTTTTGCTAGCTTTTTCACAAATGCCCTGTTTCACTTTATTTCTGACTTTTGCCTTTTTGCAGGTGGACTTTTACATTGATTTCTTGCATGGCAGGAGTTGGCTTTATTTCCAGGTCACCAAGGACAGCTATTGGAATACATATTATATATAGAAACATTGAAATTACATGAAAGTTTTACAATAATGGAAAAAACCTTGTTTTCACCTCAAAACAGAGTTTTGAGGTAAAACAAATTTATTGAGCATATCAACAGTAAAATTATGTTTCTATGAACTTATTAATCCTCCTCATGTGCCTGCTAACTTTTTATTCAAATTTGGATGACCATGTGAGACTAAAACCCTAAAACTGATTTTTATAAATGAAATGAAACAGGATGATAGTAAATGACCAAAAAAATGTATGAACAAGTCAACAGGTGAATGGCATGAGGGAAATTCACATGAAGCCACTACCATCAGTTGATCCATGACCTAATGGAATGCAGCTGATTGGATGGGACACCTAATATGCATGTAAAAAGAGCAATTTGATCACTGATGGAAGTGTGAAGGTACTGACAATGACATTGGCTCCAATGGGGATGGTAGCTCCTAGGAGGTGCCAAGAACCACAGATCTCTTGAAAAGAATATAAGTGCCTTCATCCATTGGGAAATATGGAGTCAATAGCTTCAGAACACCAAAACAAAAACCTTGACTCAGGACTTAAGACTCAAAACTAAATCAACTCAACTAAGACTCAAACAACTGACACTAAATAATCAAACACTGAAGCCAAAAATTCAACTTTATAGCCTTCACTTCAGGCCCCAAGATAAATGAATGGTGGCAGTGTAAAATTTGCAATGAGAGAACTAAAATGGTATGTACAATGACAAAATGTGATAGCAAAAAACTTCTCAGAGATAGTACCGTTTCAGAAGCCGACCGTTTATCGGCCCTCCTGGACAATCTTCCTGTTCATTTCTTTGAGTAGAAAAGCATTTTGACCTCTATATGCAGCAATTTTGTATGGTCCCTTCCACAGGTTCTCGAACTTGTCGTGCTTGCCTTTATCCTCATTTCAAGCATCCAACCTTAGCACTATGTCTTCAATATGAAATTTGTCCGCCTTTGCCTTCCGATCATAAATATTTTTAATTCTCTCTTGCAACCTGAAGGTATTCTGAAAAACTTCATCTCTCATCTGCTGTAAATGGATCATTTGGCTTATTCTTCGCTGAAAATGATCTTCCTGGCTACCATCTTCCTGTAGAAGTTTAACAACCGGGACTGCAAGAGATGTTGGGAACACCATGTCAATACCATATACAATCTCGAACAGTGACATGCCGATTGACTTATTTTGGCTTACTTTATCCGCCCATAGTGCATTAATCAATTTCTTATGCCAACTCTTCTTATAGGTTTCCAGCAGCTTTTTAATGATGTTGACCAATGATTTGTTTGAAGATTCAACCAATCTATTACCTTGCAGATAATATGCATTATAATGTCCCAATGTAATTTTGTATTTGCTGCAAAAGTCAATCATCTTTTTGGACTTGCAAGTGGCTGCGTTATCTGTAATCAGTTTGTTAGGACAACCAAAACGTGAAAAAATATTTGTTTCAAGAAACTGAATTATTATCGAGACTGTGGCCTGCTGAGTGGGAATTGCCTCAATCCCCTTTGTGAAATAATCTACCGTTGTTAAGATCCACTTGTGCTGAGCTAAAGATGTGGGATGAATCTCTCCAATAAAATATAGGCCCCATTGCTGAAGTGGTGCACTAACTTCGACTAGCTTGAGAGGTAGAGGCTGCAACTTTCTCCTTCCCTGAAAAATCTGGCATTCATGACAGCTTGTGATGGTTTTATAAACATCAGCAAAGAATGTAGGCCAATAGTACCCTGCTCTCAAAATTTTATTAGCCATCGTCTTCCAAAATAAATGACCTCCACAGTCTCCCTTATCAAAATCACTCATGACGTGTTGTGCTTCCTCTTCGGTCAAACAATTCAGCAAAATGCCTCCGGGATCCTTCCAATAAAGTGCATTGTTCAAAATAAAAAATCTAGCAACCTTTAATTTCAGAGTTCTACCTTTATTTTTAGCCATCCCCGGTGGCGGTGAAAGGACCTGAAGCATGTATACAATATCTGAATACCAAGGAGAATGGAGAAAAAATTCAGATACCTGAATCACCGAACTATCTTCATCTTCTTCAGACATGGCTACAATCAGGTTTATGTCTAATGCATGTAAATTAGACTCTGCCATCAACTTTGCTAGACCCTTGATAAGCTTTGTTGGCTTTATCTCCAAATCATATTCTAGCAATGCTGCAATCCATTTGCCTCGCCTACCTTCCGGATCTGTCTGTACCAAAACATCTTTGATTGCTGTGTTAGGGACTTAAGCAAGAATATGAGAGTGCAAAATATATACCCGGAAATCTTTCAAATTTTTCACCAGGGCGAGAGCTTGCTTCTCAATAATGTTATATTTCAACGCTGCATCTCTTATTGTCCTGCTGAAAAAGGCAATTGGCTTTCCTAGCTGATCTCTTTTCTGCATTAGAACTGCTACCATAGTATGTTCAGAAGAGAATGAAAATAATATGAAATCCTGTGAATAATCCGGACTGATCAAAATTGAGGCTGAAGAAAGAACCAACTTTAGCTTCCTTGGTCCACTTGACCATTCTATCCTTCTTCAACATATTTGTAATTTCCCTCAAGTGTTCAGCTAGATTAGGCACAAAACGGCGTAAGAAGTTCATCTTACCGTTAAATGCTTAGATCTCTTTCTTATTATGAGGAAAATCTATCTTCTATATAACTTCCACTCTAGCAGGATCGATGCGGATTCCTTCTTTTGATATTGTGACCAAGAAGCTTCCCCTCATCCATAAACAAGCTCTTTTTGGGATTGAGTGATATTCCATATTTTCTGCAACGCTGAAAAACAATTTTCAGATGGTAAAGATGCTCCTCATCTGAATTTGAAAAGACAGTCAAATCATCAAGCTACACTACTAAAAATACATCTTTTTCATTTGTGAAGGCAATGTCCATGGCACGCAGGAATGTTGCTCCAGCATTCTCTAAACAGAACGACATCTTGGCATAGTGGAATGTCCCCCAAGGAGTGGTGAATGCTGCCTTGTCTCTGTCATCTTCATGAACCAAAATTTGATTGTAGCCGGAATACCTATCGAGTAGCCACATACGAGATGCTCCAACTACTCTTTGGAGTATGTGGTCCATTTTTGGCAACGGATAGTTATCTTTCAATGACACTTTATTCAAATTTCTGAAATCTATGCACAATCTAATCTAACCCGTCTTCTTCCTCACGGGGACCAAATTGGAGATCCAATCTGAAAATCTGATCGGAACGATTATACCAGCTTTGTACAACCAATTCACCTCTTTTTCTATTGATGGCAGCAACTTCAGATTTATCCTTCTCTGCTTTTGGCGAAATGGCTTTTGATCTGGCTTAATTGGAATGATATGCTAAATTATACATTTATCATACTCCTTTAAATCTATATAGTCCCATGCAAATACATTAGAAAATGAAGACAATAAATTGATGTATTTAGCTTTTACCTGAGGAGGTAATGCCTTTGACAACTTCACCATCTTTGGATTTTCTGTTGTTCCGATATTTACATCTTCAACACCCTTCTCGATTGGCACTAAGCTTGGCTTGCAGGCTACATCATCTTGATCAAATAATTCCTCTAAAGGTATAAGACCTTTAGGGATGACATTATCTTTCAACTGTAAGACTTCCATCTAATTTGTCTATTTCTGGTTCACCATCATCTTGCTCACCATCTATAGAAGTGTCTTTATATTTGCCTTCATTTTGCAAAAAAGCTTCAATCTCTTTGTCATCCTGAAACACCTGCCAATATCTTAGATTATCATGGACAGCTGGGCGATGCTTCACATGAATTTCAATCTTATTATTTGAATTCATTGGGATCATTAAGTTACTTGCAGCTATAGCAAGAGAATCTGCAATAACTTTTTATGTATGAGGAACACATGTCAAGCTATAATCTGGAAACAACCTCAAAATATCTAAAACTGCATTACGGTAAGCCCTCATTCGTGGATGTTTGGCTTGGTATTCACCCTTGAATTATTTGATTACTAATTCAGAGTCGCCACAAACTAAAATTCTCTTTGCATTCAACTTCTCGAGTATCTTCAACCCTGCAATCAGTGCCTCATAATCAGCTTCATTGTTAGAACAATTGAAAGCAAATTTATATGAACAAACTCTTACATTACATGCGACTTTATTTGGTAGGAAACAGGGTTGCGTATCCAAATCCCAATTCCTGCACCATCCTTACCTACTGCTCCATCAAAATCCATACTCCATAAATCGGCTTCTTCCTCCAAGCTTTGGAATTTTGCCTGCTCTTCTACCTTTGGCTGCTGTCCATCAATTTTCTATTGCTAGCAGAATTTAGACTGTTCAACGGTACTTTCAAGCCTTTGCCTCTCTTGATCAAGTACTGCCCTGAAATTTTCTGTTATCTCTGGAATATCTTCCACTTCAACTAGTTGACTATTTACATCATTAAAGCCACTATTAGAATAAAGAACAAAAGATTCTAGATCTGTATGTAAATAATTAATTGGATGATTCAAAGGATTCTCCTTGCTTGTGATCATATACTTCATTTTCTTCTCCCTATATAATTTTCTCAGCTGACCAAACACGGGAATAATGGCATAGGAGAAATCTAACTGCAATGTCCCTTTGAGTTTTGCACCCCATGGCCTAGATAAAAGCATGCCAAATCTAGGGGGAATATTGGCTACAACTACATCGATGAGAACATTCTTTGCTGGAATCTGATCTAAAGTCACAACAAAATCATTAATGAGACCAATACATCTAACCCTACTGGAATCAAAGGAATAAAGATCATGATACTTGCGAGTGATGTCCAAACCCAATTTTTCCGTAATTGTGTTTGGCATCAGGTTGTGAGATGCTCCTGAATCAAGCATGGCGTTGTGCAAGACATAATCATGCAATCTAAGGCTGATGTAAAACGGGGCTACTTCACTATCCTCAGATTGGCCTTCTAGTTCCGTACCAAAAATAACCTCGAGTTGGTCATCTTCCACATTAACCATATCAGACAGGGGATCTACATTCAAAATCTTTGACACTTGACTCTTATAATTGCTATTCTTGATTAATTCAGTCAGAGGCATCGACACTTTTAACTTAGCAATCTCATTCTCTAAGCTAAAGGTTGTAGTTTTATCTACCTCCTTGACCGGAGAATCCTTCTTTTCTGACTTTTCCTTTGCTGCACTTGGCTGATTTGACTTCTTATTTGCAGATTGTATTTTGCTGGAAGTACTATCTGCTAGTTCCTTTCCTTTTTTCTAAACATTTGGAGAATCATTCTTTGGTTGTGTTGCTTCTTTCCGCTTTTGAATTGGATTGATTGGTACATCCCTGCTCCTGAGTGAATATTGTCTTTGTTGCACTGTTAGTGCATTCATATATCCCCTCTGATATTCATCTGATTCTTCCTCCAAAATGTTTCACTGGCTAGTATAAAATTCTCATCTTTTTGTACAATGAGGCTTTCTGAATATTCCTCATCTTCCGTGATATAAATAGGAAAACCATCTGCTGTAAAAAAGTGATTCTCCTCTCCTATTGGATTCTCATCATCTTCAAACTCCGTGCCATGCACATAGTTCTGCTGTAGAGGTGGTTTGACTCGCTGTTGTGCTGCTTGATCTTGCGCTCTTTACTCTCGCTATTTAATCCTGAACTGTGGCTGCTGTTGACCACGAAAATTTGGATTTCTGGTTGGTGTCTCAGACTTATCTGCAATGTTCAAGCTATCAAACATTTTTTCAATTTTATGAAGCAAATGATCTGAGGAAGAAGCTTATTCCTTTATGGTCACCTTCTTCTCGGTCTTTGTCCTAGCTCTCTTAGCTAGCAAATTTTCCTCCACACTCACTGCAATTTTCTGTATATCCTCCAATGTAGCAAGATCTCTTTCTCTCAATTGGTATGCCATGTCGGGATCAAAACGATTGAGGAATTTTATCAAAGCCAGCCCCATTGGTGGCTTGATATCAGCTGGAATAGCATTATAGACAATATTGAATCTTACACAGTAATCCTGAACACTTTCACCAACATTCCTCTTTATGTTTTCATATTAGGAAAGAATTTGGAGTGGATTTTTCTTTACCTCCCAATGATCCAGATATTGTCTATGAAGAAACGACAATGTATTGATAGTCGCGGAGGGCAGTGCTCTGAACCACTTTCGCACCTCGCCTCCAAAACTTTGCACAAATAGTCACATGGTCACATTCTCTTCATCTATCTCATGAAGATCAAAGAAGTCGTTCATCCGGTCAACATGCTGCTGCACTGTGATACCTTGGGTAGCATCAAACAATGGTATTTTACTTTTGTAATTAGCAGGCATAGCATCCAAGTTCTGTGGCAATACAAGAGGTGCATATCTGGCAGCCATTGCTCGAGGTGGATTGGAAACTGGCCTTGGAGAAGCAGGAGGATTTATATCCACACCGGTAGTCAATGTGATGGGTGTATGAGGTGTCGAAGGAGGTGAAGAAATGATAGATGTTTAAGGTGTTGAAGGGGGAGAAGAGACAACAGATCTCTGATCAGATATGGTAAGTTGCACGAGAAGGGTGGGAATAAACTGCGGTTGAGAATGAACTTCAGAACTAGACAAGACAACAGATGAACCAAGAGTAGCAGATGCAGATTCTAAGAACTCGGGAATATTGGTAGCCACAATAGAGGTTTGAAGATTCAAAATATAAGCATTAATTGATCTATTTGTTCTTTCAATTTCAAGGTATTGGACAAACTGCGTATTTAAAATAGTATCACCAACTGCACTTTCAGATTTGGTTTCAAACAATGATAGATCAAAGTGTTCATCAAACGGGAGATCTTAAAGATGTTGGAATACAATTGGGCATGAATGAGATCTGAAAACCGGTCTTGGACTCAAAGAACTTTCTTGCCTAAGTATTCTTGGAATGAGATTTGGGTTTTCAAACAGGGGAGGAGGATCAGGATCAGGATTGGCCCTGGTGTATCTTCTGGAAGCCAGTGTGTTGAATGCTTCACAAAATTCAAATGAAACATTACAATTTTGTCAGGCTACTGAATTCTAAACCTATCATCCAAAGGTCTAGAATTGTTTTACAAGTACTGCGTTATATTTTTCAGTTCTTCCCTAGTATGGTCGCCACTATGTTAGTGCCTAAATCTACCTCAGGCTGAAGAAAGGCAGGTCTAGGGTAACATCAAACCACACTTAACCTGGTAGCTAGCCATACCAGGTCTGGAGAGGGCTCTCTCCTTGTCAATCTTAATTAGAATATGGAAACTAGGGCTTGAGATGACCGAAAATAAATACTGATTTTAGGCTAGGCATATTATGTCTAAAGATTTTGTTTGATTTTGATGGTTGGTTGCTGGATCAAATGACGAAGGCAGCTTTGGGTCTGGGAAATCAACCCATATTTGCAGGAGTTTCTGTGGGGCGAGGTAGGTAGGTGTTTTGGCACTTTGAATTGGATGTGATGGTAAGTCCAAGACCAGTGAGGAGTTGGAGAGGGCATGCAAGGTTCATGAGTCCTCTTCAAACAACAAAAAACATTAAAAACTAAATGTATCCTCAAGGAATAGCACTGAATATCAATGGATTCCTCCTATTTTTCTTGATTCATTTAGTTATGAAGAAGGAAATAGATGCTGGAACATAAAAACATAAGAGAGACTAAATAACAGAGGAAGAAATAATTCCAAGATACATTACCACAAGAAGGCCAGAAAATGCTTCAAAACCTTGGTTCATTTCCTTGCCAAACTGCAGAAGTGATTTACAATGAAGCTCAAAACATCCACAAGAGTCCAACCTTTACAAATGACTAAGAATGTACATGATATAGGCATCAAACCACCTTTTCTAGCCATCAGGGGTCGAATCCATGTGTTGAGGAGCTGTTTCAACAACATCTAAACTAGGAACTAGAAAATAGGCAATGGAACAACTTGCCTCTAAAATTATGGAAACTGATTCATTCAACCTCAAACTACGTTTAACTGATGTATCCACCCCCTCAAGTCATTTTTCATCAAATTTACATCATCTTACATGATTTACCATTACAAATTTACCAAGCAGAAGAGAAAAATTCAACTGATAGTCAAACTGGGCGAAATTTTGAAAAATCAGGCAAAACAAGCAAAATTCCTCCTATGCATAGCGCCACTGATCCTATGCATAACGTTTTTTCTAGGCCACTTTTTGATGGCTTCCCAAAGTCCAAATCAGGTGCCGAATAGCTCATTGGAACGATTGATGAGTTTACTTTCCGGAACAACTTGAATTTTTAGATTTGGAGTCTATTTGCCCCTCCAAAAATGGAATCTCCCAAGACCACTTCCTGTGTGGCAAAAAAGTGGCAGAGAGGGCACTTTTTGGGTGTTTTTTTCCCTTTTGTACACCCAAAACTTGTCCAAAATTCTTAGCCATTTTTGAGCATGCATATTTTTTCATGCTGATTCCAAAAATGCAAACCTTTTTGCAAATCGATGCCCCCAACAAAAGCGCAGCGCCAACACCTGCTGAAAAACCTTGTTTTTTACTTCAAAATTTTCAAAAATGACAAAAGATGATCCAAATTTCTTGAAATTGGGCATGCGTGATCCTTTTTAGGTGCTTTGCTGGGCCAATGATGCTTCCACCAAGATCTTGAGCTTATCTTGCTCTTTTTTGCTTCTAAAAGCTCTTTTTAGCTTAGCTTTAACCTCTTCACCCTTGTTTTGCAAATTTTGTTCCAAGTTAGGTAGTGATAGGCCATATGGTACAAAATTTTTGTCTCTTTGTTGGCTTTCTCAAGCAATTTCTCCATGTGAATATTTGCCCTCTCTAGTCATGATTCTTGATTAGCCTCAATTTCTTGCTTAAGGGATGTCATTTTGATTTTTCTTCTCTTTGCCACTTGCCTATTTTCTCTAATTGTTTGTAGCTCCATAATAGCTTGCTTGGCTTCCAGTTGCTTGTTCTCTTGCTCAAGAAAATTGATAATCCATTTGGCTCTCTCAAGATCAAGAGATAAGACTTGTATATCAGCCTCCTTCTCTTTGATAATCATGTCTTTGAGTTTTGAGCTTTGAGAACCCAAATCAGTGTCATCCTCCTCAACCAAGACAAAATCCCTATCTTGTCCTTCAGTAGGGCCCTCCTCATACATTTGTTGCTTTACTTTATCTCTGCCCAATAACTATTCAGCTGAAGAAGAAGGAAAAGCCCATTTCACCCCCAGTGAAGATAGCATCTTCTTGTGATCTGCTGAAGAAAACAAGACCCCGTCCACCTTTTGTGGAGATAGTACTTTCCTGGCAGCAGCAAAAAGCCTCTTGGTGCCTTTCGCATAGGTGACAAACACTGGTACACCTGTAGTTTCGATCTCATGAACATATGGCTATCTTAAAGGCCCTCCTCCCTCTTCAGGCACTGATGGAATCACCTGAGGGCCTTTGAAAATCTCATGTGCAATGAAGGTATCCCATGGTATGTTCAGCAAGCTTAGCTGATGCAAGACAACAATTTTAATCAGTGAGAAGTGGTAAATTTTGTTGAACTATTGAGGAAAAGGTTTCCTTTGCATATAGAGAGCCATCTTCTCAATATTTCTGCATATAAAATATTGGAGGTTCATCATCCTCACTCTTGTGAAATTCATCAACAATCTGACATGATATGTATATAGGCGGGAAAACCTCCCTTCATAGGTAAAATACTTGATGATGAGTTTCATTAGAGGAGCATAGATGTTCTACAAGTATTTGAAAGGAAAAACCCTGCTGATCTACCTATGATATCCAGCCGTAATGTAAGGCTCATAATGTTCTCTGCCCACATGTTGCCCCTTATTCCACTGTTCACCTACATTACGAATGCTTGTTGCTGCTGCAATGGTTTTAGGTGTCAAGGTGAAAGAGACACCAGCAAGGTTCACCTGGCCATTGTGAAGATGAAGAACAAACAACCTAGCAAGCTCGTGATGATATTTCACCCTCTCTACCATTTCACAAAACTGATAACAAGACTGGTGTTTAAAGCAAGTTACAGCAAGAGGGAAAGCAAGTAATTCTGTGAGAGTGGTGGGCTCCTCCCAGATGATCTTTCCTCCTTTATGTGGCTTTCCCGGTACATGGGCTTCTCGGGAAGAATCACTGAGAGTTTCCTCTTCCCTCTCATAGTCTGAATCTATCTCCATGCTTATGAATTTGAAGTGAAAGCTGATGAGTATGAAGAGATTTTAAAATATGAAGGTGAATAATGTGTATAGGAAGTGAATGTTGGTTTGAATGTAGATGAGGGTTTTGATAATGAAATGGATGTAGTGAAGGAATAGGAAGTGGGAGTTAGGATTTGGGAATAGGGTATAGGGTTAGGGTATAGGTTTAGGGTTTGGTAAATGGGAGTGGGGTTTGGGGAGTGAGTGTTGATGAGTTTGGGAAAGGGAAAGAGATTTAGGGAAAATAGTTTAAAGGAATAGGGTGTAGGAAAATAATCTAAGGGAATAGAAACAACCAAAAACAATACCCTTTGCAAATCTATGAGACAATTTTGGAGGATAGCTAGGGTTTACTTTTTGAGATATGAAAATCACCACACCTGATAAAAGACCCCTTGCTAAACAAGATGAGAAGCTTTACTTACTTGATGAGAGGTCAATTAAGGAATTTGAAGCAAAGTAAGGTGACTAGAGTCGTTTTGATGCTCAATGGACAAGTGTGCCACGCTGCCTCTCATGTGCGCAACGCACTTTCTATGCGCAGCGTCAAACCAATTTACAGTGGAAAACCTGTGCTAGGTGCGCAAAGGCAACAAAATTTCAGGAATTTTCCTCTATTTTTGTCTCTTTCTTCAAAACACAATTTTTATGCCTTTAGCTCATTCACTTGCAACAATGAAGACTCAAACACATGGATTGGCTTTTATATCCCCTTGCTTTTAGTTTCTCATTAACCAAACCCACTTTTCTAATGTTTTGCTAGCTTTTTCACAAATTCCCTGTTTCACTTTATTTCTGACTTTTACCTTTTGCAGGTGGACTTTTACATTGATTTCTTGCATGGCAGGAGTTGGCTTTATTTCCAGGTCACCAAGGACAGCTATTGGAATACATATTACATATAGAAACATTGAAATTACATGAAAGTTTTACAATAATGGAAAAAACCCTGTTTTCACCTCAAAACAGAGTTTTGAGGTAAAACAAATTTATTGAGCATATCAGCATTAAAATTATGATTCTATGAACTTATGAATCCTCCTCATGTGACTGCGGAATTTTTATTCAATTTTGGATGACCATGATGATAAACCCTAGACCTAGTGAGACTAAAACCCTAAAACTGATTTTTATAAATGGAATGAAACAGGATGATAGTAAATGACCAAAAAAATGTATGGACAAGTCAACATGTGAATGGCATGAGGGAAATTCACATGAAGCCACTACCATCAGTTGATCCATGACCTAATGGAATGCAACTGATTGGATGGGACGTCTAATATGCATGCAAAAAGAGTAACACTGATGGAAGTGTGAAGATACTGACACTAACATTGGCTCCAATGGGGATGGTAGCTCCTGGGAAGTGCCAAGAACCACAGATCTGTGGAAAAACAGATAAGTGCCTTCATCCATTGCACAATATGGAGTCAATAGCTTCGCAACACCAAAACAAAAACCTTGACTCAAGACTTAAGACTCAAAACTAAATCAACTCAACTAAGACTCAAACCACTTACACTAAATAATCAAAGACTGAAGCCAAACATTTAGCTTTATAGCCTTCACTTCGGGCCCCAAGGTAAATGAATGGTGGCAGTGCAAACTTTGCAATGAAAGAACTAAAATGGTATGTACAATGATAAAATGTGATAGTAGAAAACTTCTCAGAGATAGTACTGTTTCAGAAGCCGACCATTTACCGACCCTCCTGGACAATCTTCCCCGTTCATTTCTTTGAGTAGAAAAGAATTTTGACCTCCATATGCAGCAATTTTGTATGGTCCCTTCCACAGGGTCTCGAGCTTGACGTGCTTTCCTTTATCCTCGTTTCTATCATCCCACCTTAGCACTATGTCTTCAATCTGAAATTTGTCCGCCTTTGCCTTCCGATCATAAATATTTTTAATTCTCTCTTGCAGCCTGAAGGTATTCTGAAAAACTTCCTCTCTCATCTGCTGTAAATGGATCATTTGGCTTATTCTCCACTGAAAATGATCTTCCTCGCTGCCAGCTTCCTACAGAAGTTTAAAAACTGGGACTGCAAGAGATGTGGTCGGGAACACCATGTCAACACCATATACAATATTGAACAGAGACATGTCGATTGACTTCTTTTGGCTTACTCTATCTGCCCATAGTGCATTAACCAATTTCTTATTCCAACTCTTCTTATTGGTTTCCAACAACTTTTTAATGATGTTGACCAATGATTTGTTTGAAGATTCAGCCAATCCGTCACCTTGCGGATAATATGCAGTAGAATGTCCCAAGGTAATTTTGTATTTGCTGCAAAAGTCAATCATCTTTTTGGACTTGAAAGCGGCTGCGTTATCTGTAATCAGTTTGTTAGGATAGCCAAAATGTGACAAAATATTTGTTTCAAGAAACTGAATTATTATCGAGTATGTGGCCTGCCAAGTGGGGATCGCGTCAATCCACTTTGTGAAATAATCTGTCGCTGTTAAAATCCACTTGTGCTAAGCTGAAAATGTGGGATGAATCTCTCCAATAAAATCTAGGCCCCATTGTTGAAATGGTGCACTATCTTCGATTGGCTTGAGAGGAAGAGGCTGCAACTTTCTCCTTCCCTGAAAAATCTGGCTTTCATGACAGCTTGTGATAGTTTTATAAACATCAGCAAAGAATGTAGGCCAATAGTACCCTACTCTTAAAATTTTGTTAGCCGTCATCTTCCAAAATAAATGACCTCCATAGTCTCCCTTATGAAAATCACTCATGACCTGTTATGCTTCCTCTTTGGTCAAACGATTAAGCAAAATGCCTCTGGGATACTTCCAATAAAGTGCATTGTTCAAAATACCAAATCTAGCAGCCTTTAATTTCAGAGTTCTACATTTATTTTTAGCCATGCCCGGTGGCAGTGAAAGGTGCTAAAGCACATATACAATATCTGAATACCAAGGAGAATGGAGAAAAAATTCAGATACCTGAATCAGCGAACTATCTTCATCTTCTTTAGACATGGCTACAATCAGGTTTATGTCCAGTGCATGTAAATTAGACTCCACCATCAACTTTGCTAGACCCTGCCCCTTGATAAGCTTTGTTGGCTTTATCTCCAAGTCATCTTCTTGCAATGTTGCGATCCATTTGCCTCGCCTACCTTCCGGATTTGTCTGTACCAAAACATCTTTGACTGCTGTGTTAGGGACATCAACAAGAATATGAGAGTGCAGAATATATACCCAGAAATCTTTCAAAGCTCTCACCAAGGTGAGAGCTTGCTTCTCAATAATGTTATATTTCAAGGCTGCATCTCTTACTGTCCTTCTGAAAAATGCAATTGGCTTTTCTAGCTCATGTCTTTTCTACATTAGAACTGCTGCCATAGTATGTTCAAAAGTGAATGAAAATAATATTAAATCCAGTGAATAATCTAGACTAATCAAAATCGTGGTTGAAGAAAGAGCCAACTTTACCAGGTTAAAAGACTTCATAGCTTCTTCGGTCCACTTGACCACACTATCCTTCTTCAACATATTTGTAATTTCCCTCAAGTGTTCAGCTAGATTAGGCACAAAACGACGTAAGAAGTTCATCTTACCATTAAATGCTTGGATCTAGTTCTTATTACGAGGAAAATCTATCTTCTGTATAGCTTCCACTCTAGCAGGATCGATGCAGATTCCTTCTTTTGATATTATGTGACCAAGAAGCTTCCCCTCATCCATGGCAAACAAGATCTTTTTGAGATTGAGTAATATTCCATATTTTCTGCAATGATGAAAAACAATTTCAGATGGTAAAGATGCTCCTCATTTGAATTTGAAGAGACAGTCAAATCATCAAGATACACTACTAAAAATCCATATTTTTCATATGCGAAGGCAATGTCCATGGCACACTAGAATGTTGCTCGAACATTCTTTAAACCGAACGACATCTTGGCATAGTGGAATGTCCCCCAAGGAGTGGTGAATGTTATCTTGTCCCTGTCATCTTCATGAACCAACATTTGATTATAGCCAGAATACCCATCGAGCAGCGACATATGAGATGCTCCAACTACTCTTTGGAGTATATGGTCCATTTTCGGCAACGGATAGTTATCTTTCAATGACACTTTATTCAAATTTATGAAATCTATGCACAATCTCTTCTTCTTCACGGGGACCAAATTGGGGATCCAATCTAAAAATCTGATTGGAACAATTATACCCGCCTTGTACAACTGATTCACCTATTTTTCTATTGATGGCAGCGAATTTGGATTTATCCTTCTCAGCTTTTGGCGAAATGGCTTCTGATTTGCCTTAATTGGAATGATATGCTGAATTATACTTTTATCATACTCCTTTAAATCTGTATAGTCCCATGCAAATACATCAAAGAATGAATACAATAAATTGATGTGTTTAGCTTTTACCTGAGGAGGTAATTCCTTTGACAACTTCACCATCTTTGGATTTTCTACTGTTCCGATATTAACATCTTTAACACCCTTCTCAGTCGGAACTAAGCTTGGCTTTCGGGCTACATCATCTTAATTAAATAAATCCTCTAAAGGTATAAGGCCTTTAGGGATGACATTATCTTTCAACTATAAGACTTCCATCTGATTTCCCTTTATTTCTGGTTCACCATCATCTTGCTCACCATCTATAGAAATGTCTTTATATTTGCCTTCATTTTGTATAAAATCTTCAATCTCTTTGTCATCTTGAAACACCTGCCAATATCTTCGATTATGAGGGACAGCTCGGCGATGCTTCACATGAATTTCAAACTTATTGTTTGAATTCATTGGCATATTTAAGTTACTTGCAGCTGTAGCAAGAGAATCTGCAATAACATTTTGTGTAGGAGGAACACATGTCAAGGTATAATCTGGAAACAACCTTAAAATATCTAAAATTGCATTACGGTAAGCCCTCATTCACGGATTTTTGGCTTGGTATTCACCCTTGACTTGTTTGATTACTAATTCAAACTCTCCATGAACTGAAATTCTCTTTGCATTCAACTTCTTGAGTATCTTCAACCTTGCAATCAGTGCCTCATAATCGGCTTCATTGTTAGAACAATCGAAAGCCAATTTATATGAACAAACTCTTACATTACTTGGGACTTTATTTGGTAGGAAAATAGGGCTGCGTATCCAAATCCCAATTCCTGCACCATCCTTACCTACTGCTCCATCAAAATCCATAGTCCATAAACCGGCTTCTTCCTCCAAGTGCTGGAATTCTGCCTGCTCTTCTACCTTTGGCTGATGTCCATCCATTTTCTACTGCTAGCGGAATGTAGACTGTTCAGAGGTAATTTCAAGCCTCTATCTCTCTTGATCAAGTACTGCCCTGAAATTTTCTGTTATCTCTGGAATATCTTCCACTTCAACTAGTTGACTATTTACTTCATTAAAGCCACTGTCAGAATAAAGAATAAAAGATTCTAGATATGTATGTACATAGTTAATTGGATGATTCAAAGGTTTCTCCTTGCTTGTGATCATATACTTCATCTTCTTCTCCCTATATAATTTTCTCAGCTGACCAAACACGGAAACAGTGGCATAGGAGAAATCTAACTGCAATGTCCCTTTGAGTTTTGCACCCCACGACCTAGATAAAAGCATGCCAAATCTAGGGGGAATATCGGCCAAAACTACATCCATGAGAACATTCTTTGCTAGAATCTGATCTAAAGTCACAACCAAATCCTTAATGAGACCAATACATCTGACCCTACCAGAATCAAAGGAATAAAGATCATGATACTTGCGAGTGATGTCCAAACCCAATTTTTCCATAATTGCCTTTGGCATCAGGTTGTGAGATGCTCCTGAATCAAACATGGCATTGTGCAAGACATAATCATGCAATCTAAGGCTGATGTAAAATGGGGCTACTTCACTATCCTCAGATTGTCCTTCTAATGCCAAACCAAAAATAAGCTCGGGTTGGTCATCTTCCACATTAACCATATCAGACAGGGGATCTACATTCAAAATCTTTGACACTTGACTCTTATAACTGCTATTCTTCATTAATCCAGTCAGAGGTATTGACACTTTTAACTTAGCAATCTCATTATCTAAGCTAAAGGTTGTAGTTTTATCTACCTCTTTGACCGGAGAATACTTCTTTTCAGACTTTTCCTTTGCTGCACTTGGCTGATTTGACTTCTCATTTGCATATTTTACTTTGCTAGAAGTAGGATCTACTGGCTCCTTTCCTTTTTTCTAAACATTTGGAGAATCATTATTTGGTTGTGCTACTTCTTTCCACTTTTGAATTGGATTGATTGGTACATCCCTGCTCTTGAGTGAATACTGTCTTTGTTGTGTTGTTAGTGCATTCATATATCCTCTCTGATTTTCATCCGATTCTCTCTCCAAAACTATTTCATTGGCTAGTATAAAATTCTCATCTTTTTGTATAGTCGGGCTTTCTAAATATTCCTCATCTTCCATGATATAAATAGGCAAACCACCTACTGTAAAAAAGTGATTCTCCTCTCCTATTGGATTCTTATCATCTTCTGACTCCGGGCCATGCACATAATTCTGTTGTAGAGGTTTTTTGACTTACTGCTATGCTGATTGATCTTGCGCTCCTTGCTCTCGCTGTTTAATCCTGAACTGTGGCTGCTTCTGACCATGGAAATTTGGATTTCTAATTGGTGTCTCAGACTTATGTGCAATGGTCAATCTATCAAACATTTTCTCAATTTTACAAAGCAAATGATCTGAGGAAGAAGCTTCTTCGTTTATGGCCACCTTCTTCTTGGTCTTTGTCCTAGCTCTCTTAGCTAGCAGATTTTCCTCCACACTCACTGCAATTTTCTGCGTATCCTCCAATGTAGCAAGATCTCTTTCTCTCAATTAGTATGCCATGTCGGGATCAAAACCATCGGGGAATTTTATCAAATCCAGCCCCATCGGTGGCTTGATATCAGTTGGAATAGCATTATAGACAGTATTGAATCTTACACAGTAATCCTGAACACTTTCACTAACATTCATCTATCTCATGAAGATCAAAGAAGTTTTTCATCCAGTCAACATGCTGCTGCACTGTGATACCTTGGGTAGCATCAAACAATGGTATTTTACTTTGGTAATCAGTAGGCATAGCATCCAAGTTCTGTGGTAAAACGAGAGGTGCATATCTGGCAGCCATTGCTCGAGGTGGATTGGAAGTTGGCCTTGGAGAAGCAGGAGGATTTATAACAACACCGGTAGTCGATGTGATGGGTGTATGAGGTGTTGAAGGAGGTGAAGAAATGATAGATGTTTGAGGTGTTGAAGGGGGAGAAGAGACAACAGATCTCTGATCAAATATGGTAGGTTGCACGGGAAGGGTGGGAACAAACTGCGGTTGAGAATGAACTTTAGAACTAGACAAGGCAACAGATGAACTAAGAGTAGCAGATGCAGATTCTAAGAACTTGGGAATATTGGTAGGCACAATAGAGGTTTGAAGATTAAAAATATAAGCATCAATTGATCTATTCGCTCTTTCAGTTTCAAGGTATTGGACAAACTGCGGATTTAAAATAGTATTACCTGCTGCACTTTCAGATTTAGTTTCAAACAATGATAGATCAACGTGTTCATCAAACGGGAGATTTTCAAGATATTGGAATACAACTGGGCATGAATGAGATCTAAAAACTGCCCTTGGACTCAAAGAATTTTCTTGCCTGAGTATTGTTTGATTTTAATGGTTGGTTGTTGGATCAAATGGGGAAGGCAACTTTGGGTCTGGGAAATCAACTCAGATTTGCAGGAGTTTCTGTGGGGGCGAGGTTGGTATGTGTTTTGGCACTTTGAATTGGATATGATGGTAAGTATAAGACCAGTGAGGAGCTGGAGAGGGCATGCAAGGTTCACGAGTCCTCTTCAAACAACGGAAAACATTAAAAACTAAATGTATCCTCAAGGCAGAGCACTGAATATCAATGGATTCCACCTATTTATCTTGATTCATTTAGTTATGAAGAAAGAAATAGATGCTAGAACATAAACAGATAAGAGAGACTAAATAACAGAGGAAGAAACAATGCCAAGACACATTATCACAAGAATCCCACAAAATGTTGCAAAACCCTGGTTCATTTCCTTGCCAAACTGCAGAAGTGATTTATAATGAAGCTCAAAACATCCACAAGAGTCCAACCTTTAAAAATGGCTAAGAAATTACATGATATAGGCATCAAATCACCTATGCTATCCATCAAGGGTCGAATCCATGAGTCAAGGAGTTGTTTCAACAACATCTAAACTAGGAACTAGAAAATAGGCAGTGGAACAACTTGCCTCTAAAATTATGGAAACTGATTCATTTAACCTCAAACTACCTCTAATTGATGTATCTATCCCCTCAAGTCATTTTTCATCAAATTTACATCATCTTACATGATTTACCATTACAAATTTACCAAGGAGAAGAGAAAAAATCAACTGATAGTCAAACTGGGTGAATTTTTGGAAAATCAGGCAATTCCTCCTATGCACAGCGCTTTTTCTAGGCCACTTTTGGAAGGCTTCCCAAAGTCTAAATCAGGTGTATAATAGCACATTGGAGATATTGATGAGTCTAATTTCTGGAACAACTTGAATTTTTAGATTTGGAGTCCATTTTGCCCTCCAAAAATGGAATCTCCCAAGATTGCTCCCTATGTGGCAAAAAAGTGGTAGAGAGGGCACTTTTTGGCTGGTTTCTACCCTTTTGGAGACCCAGAACTTGTCCAAAATTCTCAGCCATTTCTGAGCATGCACATTTTTTCATGTTAATTCCAAAAATGCAAACCTTTTTACAAATGTATGCCCCCAACAAAAGCGCAACGCCACCGAAAAAACCTGTTTTTTACTTCAAAAATTTCAAAAATTACAAAAAATGCTCCAAATTTCTTGAAATTGGGCATGAGTGATCCCTTTTAGGTGCTTTGTTGGGCCAATGATGCTTTAGCCAAGATCTTGAGCTTATCTTTCTCTTTTTTGCTTCTCAAAGCTCCTTTTAGCTTAGCCTTTAACCTCTTCACCCTTGTTTTGCAAGTCTTTTTCCAAGCTAGGTAGTGATAGGCCATATGGCACAACATTTTCGTCTGTTTGTTGGATTTCTCAAGCAATTTCTCTGGGTGAATGTTTGCCCTCTCTAGCCATGATTCCCGATTAGCCTCAATTTCTTTCTCAAGCGATGTCATTTTGATTTTTCTTCTCATTGCCACTTGCCTATTTGCTCTAATTGTTTGTAGCTCCATAATAGCTTGCTTGTCTTCCAGTTGCTTGTTCTCTTGCTCAAGAAAATTGATAATCCATTTGGCTCTCTCAAGATCAAGAGATATGACTTGTATTTCAGCCTCCTTCTCTTTGATAATCATGTCTTTGAGTTTTGAGCTTTGAGAACCCAAATCAATGTCATCCTCCTCAACCAAGACAAAATCCCTGCTTTGATACCAAATGTAAAGACTAGAAACAAATGCAAAAATAGTAAGGGAATTTATATCATGAACCTGTAAACAATTTCCTGAAAATCTTACAAAAATTAACTAACAAAACTACTGAGATACCTAGCTATGCTCTGTGGTTGAAGATGCCTCCGGTTGCGCTGCTACAGTTACCAAAAGACCAAATCCACTCAGCCAAACTGAGCAGAACCTGGCTGCTCAATCCAGTAAGCTTCTTAATAGAAGCCGACTGTTCCCCCATGCCCAGAACCTCAGATCAACTCAAGCTCTTCGTATGGATGATTTACGTACATGCTGTTCCTCCTCCTTCCCATTTCTTCCCTCTGTTTTTCTCCCCTTCCCCAAATCCTTGTCCCGTGGTTCTATTTTGTTGTTTGGTGGTGGTTGCTCTTCCATCTGCAGCCCACTTCTCAACCTGTTGATGACACGCTCCTCCCTTATGTATTCCTCCCTTATCTCTTTTAAGGTTGTGGATGTATATGATTTATGTTTAGAAATCATATTCTATTTTTATTAGAATATTCTTTTAATATAAATATTATATCGATATATCACATTAACTTATACAATTATGATTTAAAATCACATTGTTTTATATTATATGCATTTATAACTTTATACTTAGATTCCTTTAATTAATTTCTTTATATATATATATTTAAAATTAATTATTAATTTCTTAAGTCTACTTTAATAGGTATGAGAGAAAATATCCGAGGTCTTCTGCTTAAAGCATCTGCTACTACATTTTCTTTGCCCTTAATGTATGATATTCCAAAGTCATATTCACTTAGGAATTCACTCCAACACCTTTGTCTGGCATTTAAGTCTATTTGGGTGAACATATATCATGCATCTGTTGCTTTCCTTTACCTCTGCCCTGTACTTGTTCAGCTGGAGAAGAAGGCAAAGCCCCTTTCACCCCCAGTGAAGATAGCATTTTCCTATGATCCGGTGAAGAAAACAAGACCCCTTCCACCTCTGGTGGAGATAGTACTTGCTTGGCAGCATCAAAAAGCCTCATGGTGCCTTTCTCATAGGTGAAAAACACCGGTACACCTATAGTTTCAGTCTCATGAACATTTGGCTATCTTGAAGACCCTCGTCCCTCTTGAGGCACTGATGGAATCACCTGAGGGCCTTTGAAAATCTCATGTGCAATGAAGGTATCCCATGGTATGTTCAACAAGCTTAGTTGATGCAAGACAACAATTTTAATCAGTGAGAAGTGGTAAATGTTGTTGAACTGCTAAGGAAAAGGTCTCCTTTGCACATAGAGAGCCATCTTCTCAATATTCCTGCATATGAAGTATGGGAGGTTCATCATCCTCACTCTTGTGAAATGCATCAACAATCTGACATGAAATGTATATAGGCGGGAAAACCTCCCTTCACAGGTAAAATACTTGATGATGAGTTTCATGAGACAAGCATAGATGTTTTGCAAGTATTTTAAAGGAAAAACCCTGATGATCTGCCTGTGATATCCAGCCTTAATGTAAGGCTCATAATGTTCTCTGCCCACATGTTGCCCCTTATTCCACTGTTCGCCTACATTAGGAATGCCTGTTGTTGTTGCAATGGTTTCAGGTGTTAAGGTGAAAGAGACACCAACAAGGTTCACCTGGCCATTGTGAAGGTGACGAACAAACAACCTAGCAAGCTCATGATGATATTTCACCCTCTCTACCATTTCACAAAACTGATAACAAGACTAGTGTTTAAAGCAAGTTACAGCAAGAGGGCAATCAAGTAATTCTGTGAGAGTGATGGGCTCCTCCCAGATGATCTTTCCTCCTTTATGTGGCTTTCTTGGTACACGGGCTTCTCAAGAAGAATCATTTAGAGTTTCCTCTTCCCTCTCATAGTCTGAATCTGTCTCCATGCTTATGAAAATGAAGTGAAAGCTGATGAGTATGAAGAGATTTTAAAATATGAAGTTGAATAATGTGTATAGGAATTGAATGCTAGTTTCTTTTGGGGAATGAGGGAAATGACTAGTATTATGAATGTAGATGAGGGTTTTGATAATGAAATGGATGTAGTGAAGGAAAAGGAAGTGGGAGTTAGGGTTTGGGAATAGGGTATAGGGTTAGGGTTTGGTAAATGGGAGTGGGGTTTGGGGAGTGAGAGTTGATGAGTTTGGGTAAGGGAAAGGGATTAAGGGAAAATAGTTTAAAGGAATAGGGTGTAGGAAAATAATCTAAGGGAATAGAAACAACTGAAAACAATACCCTTTGCAAATCTATGAGACAATTTTGGAGGATAGCTAGGGTTTAGTTTTTGAGACATTAAAATCACCACAATTGATAAAAATCCCTTGCTAAACAAGATGAGAAGCTTTACTTACTTGATGAGAGGTCAATTAGGGAATTTTAAGCAAAGTAAGGCGACTAGAGTCGTTTTGATGCTCAATGGACAAGTGCATAGCGCTGCTTCTCAGGTGCGTAGTGCACTTTGTATGCATAGCACCAGACCAATTTATAGTCGAAAACCTGCACCAGGTGCGTAGCGCCGGCAAAATTTTGGGATTTTTCTTCTTCAAATAGTAGAAAACATTAAAAACTAAATGTATCCTCAAGGCATAGCACTTAATATCAATGGATTCCACCTATTTATCTTGATTCATTTAGGTATGAAGAAAGAAATAGATGTTGGAACATAAACACATAAGAGAGACTAAATAACATAGGAAGAAACAATACCAAGACACATTACCACAAGAATCCCACAAAATGCTGCAAAACCCTGGTTCATTTCCTTGCCAAATTGCAGAAGTGATTTACAATGAAGCTCAAAACATCCACAAGAGTCCAACCTTTACAATTGACTAAGAAAGTACATGATATAGGCATCAAACCACCTATGCTAGCCATCAGGGGTTGAATCCATGAGTCAAGGAGCTATTTCAACAACATCTAAACTAGGAACTAGAAAATGGGTAGTGGAACAGCTTACCTCTAAAATTATGGAAACTGATTCATTCAACCTCAAACTGCCTCTAACTGATGTATCCACCCCCTCATGTCATTTTTCAAAAAATTTACATCATCTAACATGATTTACCATTACAAATTTACCAAGGAGAAGAGAAAAATTCAATTGATAGTCAAACTGGGCGAAATTCTAGAAAATCAGGCAAAACTGGCAAAATTCCTCCTATGCACAACACTTTTTCTCGGCCACTTTTGGAAGGCTTTCCAAAGTCCAAATCAGGTGCAGAACAACTCATTGGATAGATTGGTGAGTCTACTTTCTGTAACAACTTGAATTTTTAGATTTAGAGTCCATTTGGCCCTCCAAAAATGGAATCTCCCAAGACTGCTTGGCAAAAAAGTGGCAAAGAGGGCACTTTTTGGCTGTTTTTTGCCCTTTTGGAGACCCATAACTTGTCCAAAATTCTAAGCCATTTCTAAGCATGCATATTTTTTCATGCTGATTCCAAAAATGAAAACCTTTTTGCAAATGGATGGCCCCAACCGGCGTTGCGCACCTGCTAAAAATACTTGTTTTTTACTTCAAAAATTTTAAAAATGACAAGAAATGCTCCAAATTTCTTGAAATTGGGCATGAGTGATCCTTTTTAGATGCTTTGCTAGGCCAATGATGCTTCAGCCAAGATCTTGAGCTTATCTTGCTCTTTCTTGCTTCTCAAAGCTCTTTTATCTTAGCCTTTAACCTCTTCACGCTTGTTTTGCAAATTTTGTTCCAGGTTAGGTAGTGATAGGCCATATGGCACAACATTTTCGTCTCTTTGTTGGCTTTCTCAAGCAATTTCTCCAGGTGAATGTTTGCCCTATCTAGCCATGATTCCCGGTTAGCCTTAATTTCTTGCTCAAGGGACGTCATTTTGATTTTTCTTCTCTTTGCCACTTGCCTATTTTCTCTAATTATTTGTAGCTCCATAATAGCTTGCTTGTCTTCCAAATCGGTGTCATCCTCCTCAACCAAGACAAAATCCCTATCTTGTCCTTCAGTAGGACCCTCCATCTATTGCTTTCCTTTATCTCTACCCTATACCTATTCAGCTGGAGAAGAAGGCAAAGCCCCTTTCAGCCCTGGTGAAGATAGCATTTGCTTGTGATCCAATGAATAAAACAAGACCCCTTCCACCTCTGGTGGAGATAGTACTCACCTGGCAGTAGCAAAAAGCCTCCTGGTGCCTTTCTCATAGGTGACAAACACTGGTACACCTGTAGTTTCAATCTCATGAACATCTGGCTGTCTTGAAGGCCCTCCTCCCTCTTGAGGCACTGATGGAATCACTTGAGGGCCTTTGAAAATCTCATGTGCAATGAAGGTATCCCATGGTATGTTCAACAAGCTTAGCTAATGAAAGACAACAATTTTAATCAGTGAGAAGTGGTAAATGCTGTTGAACTACTGAGGAAAAGGTTTCCTTTACACATAGAGAGCCATCTTCTCAATATTCCTGCATATAAAGTATGGGAGGTTCATCATCCTCACTCTTGTGAAAGGCATCAACAATCTGACATGATATATATATAGGCAGGAAAACATCCCTTCATAGGTAAAATACTTGATGATGAGTTTCATGAGCGGAGCATAGATGTTCTGCAAGTATTTGAAAGGAAAAACCCTACTGATCTTCCTGTCATATCCAGCCTTAATGTAAGGCTCATAATGTTCTCTACCCACATGATGCCCCTTATTCCACTGTTCACCTACATTAGGAATGCCTGTTGCTGCTGCAATTGTTTTAGGTGTCAAGGTGAAAGAGATACTAGCAAGGTTCACCTAGCCATTGTGAAGATGAAGAACAAACAATGTAGCAAGCCGATGATGATATTTCACCCTCTCTACCATTTCACAAAACTGATAACAAGACTGGTGTTTAAAGCAAGTTACAGCAAGAAAGCAAGCAAGTAATTCTGTGAGAGTGGTGGGCTCCTCTCGGATGATCTTTCCTCCTTTATGTGGCTTTCTTGGTACATGGGCTTCTTGGGAAGAATCACTGAGAGTTTCCTCTTCACTCTCATAGTCTGAATCTATCTCCATGCTTATGAATTTGAAGTGAAAGCTGATGAGTATGAAGAGATTTTAAAATATGAAGGTGAATAATGTGTATAGGAAGTGAATGTTGTTTTTTTTTGGGGAATGAGGGAAATGACTAGTATTATGAATGTAGATGAGGGTTTTGATAATGAAATGGATGTAGTGAAGGAATAAGAAGTTGGAGTTAGGGTTTGGGAATAGGGTATAGGGTTAGGGTTTGGTAAATGGGAGTGGGGTTTGGCGAGTGAGTGTTGATGAGTTTGGGAAAGGGAAAGGGATTTAGGGAAAACAATTTTTAGGGGTAGGGTGTAGGAAAATAATCTAAGAGAATAGAAACATCCGAAAACAATACCCTTTCCAAATCTATAAGACAATTTTGGGGGATAGCTAGGGTTTAGTTTTTGAGACACGAAAATCACCACAACTGATAAAAAAACCCTTGCTAAACAAGATGAGAAGCTTTACTTACTTGATGAGAGGTCAATTAAGGAATTTGAAGCAAAGTAAGGTGACTGGAGTCATTTTGATGCTCAATGGACAGGTGCGCAACATTGCCTCTCTAGTGCGCAATGCACTTTGTATGAGCAGCGCCAGACCAATTTACAGTGGAAAACCTGTGCCAGGTGCGCGGCACTGGGTAGTTGCGCAATGCCAAAGCCCACGTGCACAACGCTGACAAAATTTCGAGATTTTTCCTCTGTTTTTGCCTCTTTCTTCAAAAACATGATTTTTATGCCTTTAGCTTATTCACTCGCAACAATGAAGACTCAAACACATGGATTGGCTTTTATATCCACTTGCTTTTCATTTTCATTAACCAAACCCACTTTTCTAATGTTTTGCTAGCTTTTTCACAAATGCCCTATTTCAGTTTATTTCTGACTTTTGCCTTTTTGTAGGTGGACTTTTACATTGATTTTTTGCATGGCAGGAGTTGGCTTTATTTTCAGGTCACCAGGAACAACTATTAGAATACATATTACATATAGAAACATTGAAATTACATGAAAGTTTTACAATAATGGAAAAAACCCTGTTTTCACCTCAAAACAGAGTTTTGAGTTAAAACAAATTTATTGAGCATATCAACAGTAAAATTATGATTCTATGAACTTATTAATCCTCCTCATGTGCCTGCTGACTTTTTATTCAATTTTGGATGACCATGATGACAAACCCTAGACCTAGTGAGACTAAAACCCTAAAACTTATTTTTATAAATGGAATGAAACAGGATGACAGTAAATGACCAAAAAAATGTATGAACAGGTCAGCAGGTGAATGGCATGAGGGAAATTGACATGAAGCCACTACCATCAGTGGATCCATGACCTAATGGAATGCAGCTGTTCGGATGGGACACCTAATATGCATGCAAAAAGAGCAATTTGATCACTGATGGAAGTGTGAAGATACTGACACTAACATTGGCTCCAATGGGGATGGTAGTTCCTTGGAGGTGCCAAGAACCACAGATCTCTGGAAAAGTAGATAAGTGCCTTCATCCATTGGGAAATATGGAGTTAATAGCTTCGGAACACCAAAATAAAAACCTTGACTCAAGACTTAAGACTCAAAACTAAATCAACTCAACTAAGACTCAATCAACTGACACTAAATAATCAAAGACTGGAGCCAAACATTCAACTTTATAGCCTTCACTTCAGGCCCGAAGCTAAATGAATGGTGGTAGTGCAAACTTTGGAATGAAAGAACCAAAATGGTATGTACAATGACAAAATGTGATAGTAGAAAACTTCTCAGAGATAGTACCATTTCAGAAGCCGACCATTTACCGACCCTCCTGGACAATCTTGCCCATTCATTTCTTTGAGTAGAAAAGTATTTTTACCTCTATATGCAGCAATTCTGTATGGTCCCTTCCACAGGTTCTCGAACTTGCTGTGCTTGCCTTTATCCTCATTTCTATCATCCCACCTTAGCAATATGTCTTGAATCTGAAATTTGTCTGCCTTTCCCTTCCAATCATAAATCTTTTTAATTCTCTCTTGCAACCTGAAGCTATTCTGAAAAACTTCCTCTCTCGTCTGCTGTAAATGGATCATTTGGCTTATTCTCCGCTAAAACTGATCTTCCTCACTGTCAGCTTCTTGTAGAAGTTTAACAACTGGGACTGCAAGAGATGTCGAGAACACCGTGTTAATACCATTTACAATCTCGAACGGAGACATGCCGATTGAATTCTTTTGGATTACTCTATCTGCCCATAGTGCATTAAATAATTTCTTATGCCAGCTCTTCTTATTGGTTTCCAGTAGCTTTTTAATGATGTTGACCAATGATTCTTTTGAAGATTTAGCCAATCCGTTACCTTGCGAATAATATGCAGTAGAATGTCCCAAGGTAATTTTGTATTTGCTACAAAAGTCAATCATCTTTTTGGACTTGAAAGCGGCTGCATTATCTGTAATCAGTCTGTTAGGACAGCCAAAACGTGACAAAATATTTGTTTCAAGAAACTGAATTATTACCGACTCTATGGCCTGCCAAGTGGGGATAGCTTCAATCCACTTTGTGAAATAATTTGTTGTCATTAAGATCCACTTCTGTTGAGCTAAAGATGTGGGATGAATCTCTCCAATAAAATCTAGGCTCCATTGCTGAAATCATGCACTAACTTCGACTAGCTTGAGAGGTAGAGGCTGCAACTTTCTCCTTCCATGAAAAATCTGGCATTCATGACAGCTTGTGACAGTTTTATAAACATCAGCAAATAAAGTAGGTCAATAGTACCCTGCTCTCAAAATTTTGTTAACTGTCGTCTTACAAAATAAATGACCTCCACAGTCTCCCTTATGAAAATCACTCATGACCTACTGTGCTTCCTCTTCGGTCAAACAATTCAGCAAAATGCCTTTGGGATCCTTCCAATAAAGTGCATTGTTCAAAATTGTTGGACATCTAATCCTCAATGGGTCAGTGTGGAAGCCGAATGGACAAAAGGAGTCCAAGAGACCTTGGGATGTGAAACCCAACAGTCATATAATGTACTATAAATGTATATCATTTGTTAATAAAAATCACACTCTCATGTTTTATCATTCATATTCCTTTGTTGTCCATGTGTTTAACATGGTATCAGAGCGGGTGAATTTTGGCCCTGCTCATATTTGAGTCACTATTTACTTGTGGCCTTTTGTTGTGTTTCTCTCACCAGACCTATGCATTGACCATTAATGTTATGTGGGTCGTGAACTCTCAGTGCAGTGATATTGTTGGTTGATTAATTCATGCGCTGGTGTTGAATTCGTTGTATATATTTGTTCTGGCATATGTATAATTTTTGGTGCGTTGAATGAATACCACAATGTGGTGTATGGAAAGCATTGAAATAGTGTAAGGAAGATGTGTTTGTCCATATTTAAATATGAAGTGTATGCCTTGGACTGTGGAATGTGGTTATAAATATGACCTCTGCTATGTGTTGAAGGTCGTGCAAAAACGTTGAGAGTTAAAAGTCTTGGTGTATTGGCTCTGCCATCCCTAACATTCCTGACCTCTAAAATCCGCAGGTCTCTATTTTTGGTCTCTGGTTGTCCCGTCTGTCCATAAAACGTTTGTTGTTCATAAACATTTGCTCTTTGTCTGCCAGAAGGCAACTGTCTGTTGTCCAACTGTTAAACGTTTGTTGTCCAACTGTTAAACGTTTGCTCTCTGAACATAAATTGAATTAGAGCCTGGGCACCCAAAGTTTGTCAGCGCTACCCATCCTCACCGGATTAAAAATTGTCAGATCTGCAACTTATATTTCATATGACTTCTGTATTTTCCATTATGAACGCTAAGCTAATTCGGCAACTTGAATTGTCTTAATCATGATCGAAGCCTAAATTTTCTTAATTATATATGCTCGAATTGTGCATAACAATGCCCCTCAAACCTTCCATCACTCAAACCTGTCACTCTATCATTGTTTAACCCTAACGCTCCACTGCTAGTGACTGAAACTCTAACGCTCCATATGTTTCTCTCTCTGTTTGTAGCACACCTCATACGCTACCATATGAAATCTGTTTGATCATTTCCATAAGCTTCATATGCTCTCTCCCATCCACGTTGTATGCAAGATCAAAACTAACTGGAGCAGAAGCTGTCTTTTCAAGTCTTGCACCGAACGTGTTCAGGTCAGTTCCACAGGCATGAAGACGAACATCTGAGGGAGGATTTAAAGGAGACCCATTTCGCTGTTCTGGACCTGCATTTCCTTCGCCACTTGGTTTGAACGCTGGAGTTCGTTCGCTATGAGATTTGAACGAGTGACTATTCCTCTAGTTATCACAGTCGTGTGCAATAAATAAATGTGTTTTATAGTATCTAGTTACCGTAATCAAAACTTTGCATTTTCTCAAAGACTCGCAGAGAATTTCGTCGTGTCCTCTAGCCGTTAGTTGGTGCTGAGTTTTTGAACGGTTATTATTATTACAGTTGCTTGGGTTTCCATGCGGAAAACAAGTTTTTTGTTCCATAAAGACTCATAGAATCTACATCCAGAATGAGATGATGAGTTCATTGTTCATTATCCATGGTGGCGCAGTCGTCTGCAATAAATAAATGTGTTTTATCCGGTGCAATTCTTCCTGAGGGTCCTCAAGTCCAGCCTTCGTGGTGTTCTGTTGCTGAAGACATTAAACTGCCACAGTCATTTCCAGATTTGATGTTGGGCATGTACACTTGCAATGGTCGAGTTCTGGGCTTGCAAGGCTCAATCACCATGACCGTATAGAGGCTGTGGGTCATTTTTTGCTTGTTGGGCGTAATATTTGTCTACAAGGAAGTCGATATCAGTGATATATGGACCACATTTCTTGTCCTGCTGAGCGTGGGTCATTTATGATATTCCAACCCAACAACAACGTTTGAATGTAAAATAATACACGAGGATTATCCGTCCTTTGGGATCGTAGAAATTGTAATGTTTCGTCGATGGAAGGCCATCCAAAAGTTTCAATGCCCCTTCGTCTATCCTGTTTGCGCACCAGCCTGTCTTGAAGGAATGTAATCTGAAATGACAAAGATCCAACCCTGCTACAACTATCATTGAAGAGCGCCTGAGATGTGAGTAGGTATTCGATGAAGTTTAGTAATTTTTCGTACCGAAATAACCCTCTGTGGGAGACAACGTGCAGCCGTATCTGTTTAAGATTGAGACCCAAGAATCATTCGTTATAGTTTACTCGTTCTACAATATAATCTATTGTTTATACATTTGATTGGAGAGCTTGGTCCAAATCTCCTTTCGTCAACATAGGTATCTTTTTCCCACTTTTTCATCCAACGGTAGACTGTTTCAGTGTGCTTGATAAATGTTGGGTTTTCTAATATAAAGTATGACAGAAGGGTTGCTTCTTTAAAAAATAAAAATATCTATATATATACTTGTTACAGTGCCTAACAAAATGAAGCCGACCTTGGTTAAGGCCAACTCTACTATCATTTAAGCAGTAGTCAAAAATTGACTCATTACAGTGATAATATAGAGAAGAATATTGTATGGAAGTTGGTCAAATCAAATGCTCTTAAAACTAACAAGGTATGTTTTTGTTTTCAAAGATTTAATTCCCTTCTCCTTCAATAAGACAATAGGATTGAGGACAGATTGGTGAAGGTTTTGTGTAGTGATGCCATGAAAAGGTGAGGGTTTCTCAAGAACAAAGATGCCACATATATATTGATGATGCCTAATTACAATAATTAAGGAATAATCAGGTTGCATTGGTACAATAAGCAAGGTTTCACAGTTATAACTCTATAGCTAGAACAATCACTTCACCTTTGATACATTGTTTTAGCATTCAATTGCAGTGATCAAATACTCATATATTGTACTAATCATTATCAAATATACAATTTTAGTGATATCATCATAGCATCAAATTTAAGGTCTTCAACAGTAACGTAGTTTCATCATCTTATTTTTATATGGATTGTAATTGGTGCTTGCTGGTTGCACACTGATCATTTGCCACACATTTATAAATGATATTGCTAGTGGGTATTACTTTTCTGCATTGAGTAGTAGTTGTGATTAGTTTTTAAGGTGTAAATATGACATTGAAGAAAAATGGCCAGAATCAATGAAGTATTAGAGTTCCTCAAAACTCTGATGTTGTCTACTACTCATGATACATTAAAAGTCAGAAAAGTTTCTCTCACAAACATTCAGGTCTATCTACAAAATGCACAAGAGAAAATTGATTTTTTGCAGCTCGAAACTCAGCTACAGCAAGAATAACTAAAACAGAGGAGTCATTCTGAACATGTTTCTGTTCAGAACATTGAGACTGCAACCCATCAGAAGCAAGTCAATAATGTTACAGTTGGTTCAGATTTAGTACCCAATAAAGCAGCAGTTGTACATGAAGATGCAGAAACTCAGTCTGCACTTCCCAAGCCCATCATCAGACCTTGGGAACAGCTTGTCCACAACAAGCACAGAACCGGTCTTGGATATGAGAAGGACTTGTCCTTTCATATTCCAGACTACTCCAAGCCCATTTAGTTTTAGAGTGTTGGATTCATTCATGATAGTTCACCACCAGTTGTTCCAGATTCTACCCCTCTTCCACGGAAACAACAACAACAACAACAGATCGTGAAATGCCAACACTGTGACCGAGTTGGCCATTTGAAAGATCATTGTTTTGATCTTCATCCATGTAAGCACTGTCATAAAACCACCCATTCTTCACACAGATGCTTCAGAAACAAACGTCATGCAAGAACAAAGATTCATCTTGGATGGATCGCTTCTTGGCAATGGGAATCAACAGCCAAGAAGATATTCCAAACACATGTTAGAACTTGTTCAAGAGTATTGAACAGTCTTGTAGTTGAGTTTTCTCCATCATCTCACCTTGTATCTGATAGGGGGGGAAATGAAGGTCATCTACAAGCTTCAAAGTCACATCAAGCGAGCTTGAGCCACAACCTGTCACACCAGATTTAGAGTTGTAGCCAGAGACAAAGATGCCCGTGAACATGCCTTCAGTTGGCAATCTAGGAGCACTTCCTCTAGCAGAAGACTTCAGCTTCTTGCTAGTTTTGGAAGAATTCCAGGAAAAAAATTGAGAACACTTCCTCTAGCAGAAGACTCCAGCTTCTTGCCAGTTTTTGGAAGAGTTCTAGGAATTGCATTAAGCATTCCAAAGTTGTTGGTCATCCTTAAACCATCATAGGTTGAGACTTCCCTTTTCAGGTTGAAGTTCTCCCTTTTATGTGGGGTGAGACCTCCCTTTATTGGTTGAAGGTTTC
>APFE031422672.1:53811-104886 GCA_000404065.3 Pinus taeda
AAACCATCATAGGTTGAGACTTCCCTTTTCAGGTTGAAGTTCTCCCTTTTATGTGGGGTGAGACCTCCCTTTATTGGTTGAAGGTTTCCCTCTTCAAAATAATAGGAGCACTTCCTCTAGCAGAAGACTTCAGATTCTTACCAGTTTTGGAAGAGTTCCGGGAACTGCACTAAGCGTTCCAGTGTTGGTGGTCATCCTTAAACCACCGCCCTTTATACCAACATTTCAGAGAGCTCATTCAGCCTAGTGCTGCCATGCATTTTTGCAGATTTTGTATTACAGCTCTCTTCTTGGACTCATACATAACCCTTCGGATTAAGGGGGGGAATGTTGGACACCTAATCCTCAATGGGTTAGTGTGGAAGCCGAATGGACAAAAGGAGTCCAAGAGATCTTGGGATGTGAAACCCAATAGTCACAACATGTAATATAAATGCAAATCATTTGTTAATAAAAATTGTACTATCATGTTTTATCTTTCATATTGTTCCCCATGTGTGTTTAACAGCTTGGTTCTCACTTATGTTGTTGTTGCTACATACATGGTCACAAGTTGATGATATTGAAGTTACATTATCCTATCTTGTATGAGTTGCTTATGGTGTATATCCTATATGGTGTATCATAGTTTTTGATGACTATGATGGTCTTATAGAGGTCTTTGGTCTTGTTTATAAATGTCATATATTTCATTTTATTTAAAGGCCATGTAAAGATCTATGATGTAACCATTGTAAAATTTAGTCGTGTATGGACTATTGTGGTCAAGTATTTTTGGACATGTGATATAATTTGTAACCCTACTGTGATTAGGTGGTTGATGTAATATTGAAGTAAAATATGTCACCCCACTGTGTTCGGTGATTGATGTAACATGAGTCATAAAGTCATGTACTTCATTGTACATCCTTTAGAAATTTCACCATGTTCTCAAGGGAAGCATGGTTAGTATTCAGTGTTCATGGTCAACAGTTCCAATATACAACACTTAAGAGAGAAGCCTTCATTCAGCATTAGTGAGCCCTTTTCCCTTAATGTCAAAGGGGGAGAGTAACTTGGTGTTTCAAAATTTTGGTGCTTAACTCAATGTGTTGGTGACCAAACACCAAAGTGGTTGCCATCAAGTCCAAAAGGGGAGATTGTTGGAATTATGTCTAATGTGTTGTCCTTGATGGAAACCTACTTCCTTTGATGGAAACCTAGTTGATGAATATGTAAACAAGATATGTCTACATGTGTCTGAAAATGAATATTAGTTCAAAGACAAAGGAAATATAAAGATGAAATTTCTAGAAGTATACACAAGTTTTGTGAAGAAAAACCACGTACACACACGAATATGATGAAGGAAAGGCATGTACAGTTTCCGCACCATGGTATTCTAAATACCAAGGGTCTTTACCATGGTATTGACCTGTGGTATTCAGCCTAGTAATAGATATTTGATTCCGTCTGAGAATACCGTCAACATTAGTATGGTTTTGACATATGGTATTGGACAAGGGCTAAGCTATATAAGAAGATGAAGATCAAAGTGTTTAAGGGTGCAAGAGATGAATATTTAGATTTGCAGCAAGTGTGCATGTATTCGGCTATTATTGATTTGTTTAATGATGGATAAGATCCAATAGGTATGAGATGATATTTTTGATTATGAGTTGATTTGATCAATGATCATAGTGTCTTGACATGTCATTTTTCTGTGTATGTCTAGATCTAGGTATGTTTCAAGTTCTTTGATGCAGAAAAGGCTTGTCCCAGTAATTTCAGATATGTACACAGGTTTGATAACCTAAAAGGCATGTACACACGTGGGTTTAATATTGGTAAGTCACTTATATATTTAGATCTATACGCAGGTTTGTTTCGTGAAAAACTCGTATAAAAGTGAAAATGTTTTGAGGAAAGCATGTATATAAACTAGGGTTTTGTTGAAAAAGATGTATGAGAAGTTTAATCAATCTTGTTGTGTTTTTGCTCTCTATCAATGAAGTCTTACATGATGATCTGGGCTTAACAATGATGTTTTGATTGAGGATTAATTGATTGAAGAATGATGAATATACTAGATATTTGTGATTGAAGATCAATAATGGTTATGTGATTACTTTAGAATGAGATAGTGGACTTGTGTCTGATTCAATGTTTATTTCAGAGTGACCATGGTTTAGTTTCAGAGTTCAATGTTTTGAGATTTGTATGCGAGTATACTTCAAGGAAGTCGCGTATGCACATGGGTTTGCTACAATAAAGTAGCATATATATTCTAATAGTTTATTGATCAAGGTTTCTGATTGATTCAATAAGTTGATGTAGTGTTTGGGTTGAGTATTAGTATTCTGGTTACAATGACCTAATTGTTCTTGTTGTTTCAGAATAAGTTGATTGATTTGGGTTTCAGTTGATTAAATGTTTGGTTGATGTAGTTAGGTCAAAGATTGGTTGTTTCAATTGATGATTGATTGATTTGTTGCAGTGATAAGTTTTAGTTTTGATATTTGGTTTTGTGCTTAAATGATGATAGTGGGTCCACTCTAAATATTTGATGAAATGTGGCATACAAGTTGTGATGTGTTGTATCAAGTGGATGCATCATGAAATTTTATTAAACATTGTCCACGGAGGTATTGAGGGTTGGAGCCTTCAAAGAGGAAGTCAAATATTCCTTTAAGTGGTATCTCGTAAATCAAATTAGGGGGTTGGAGCTCCCTTCTAGTGGGTGTTGGAGGACGAGAGAAGATTGTAGCCTTTTGAAGGTGGGTGCTTGTGTGTTGGTATGAGTCTGTACCAGTACAATATTGTAAGAAGTTTCTCATTATAATAAAATATGAAGACAAAGATGACAACATCGTTGGTTTTTCCCCACATTGGGTTTCCACCTAAAAATACTCGCGTTCATGTGCGTTCATATGTTGCCTATGTGTCATGGTTTATTTTGTTCTTATTGCACATGGTTACTGTTTAATTAATTTTTAATGAGGTACTGATACACTGGATCAAGTTAAACATATGATGAATTAACTGAAAAGTAAGTTTATTAGATATACGTTAGTTATCTAACTAACATTTGAGCACATACATGGGTTCCCTTAAGTAAATTTATGGACATAAATATGGATATCAAATTTAAAATTTTAATTATTTAAAAATATCGATTCGCCCCCCCTCTTATTGTTTTTCCCAACATTCTAGGTGAGCACTTGTTTTATATCTCAGTGCTCTCTCCATGGTTTGCCGACATAGGAAACTATCTAGTTGCTACAAGATTTCCCCCAAATCTATCATCTAGGGAGAAGAGCAAAATTGTAAGGAAAAGCACCCCATTCACTTGGATTGGGGCTAGTCTCTTCAAACTCTGACTAGATCAAATCTTAAGGAGATGTGTTAGGGAAGAGGAAGTCTTTGAAATCCTCCCAACCTGTCATGATGGTCCTTATGGAGGTCATTTTGCTACCAAGATAACAACTTTCAAATCTCTAAATGCTAGCTATTATTGGCCCACTCTCCACCAATATGCAAGAAGGTATACCCGTAGATGTGATTAGTGCTAGAGGATGGGGAAGCCCACACCCAAGGATGAAATTACCCTACAACCTCAGGTGGCCTTGGAGCCATTTGACAAGTGGGGGATGGATTTCATTAGGCCAATTGATCCTCCATTAGGGCATAAAATGTACATCATTGTGTGCACTAGCTACTTAATAAAGTGGGTTGAGACAAAGACTTTCAATGCAGCAATAGAGGAGGAAGTGGCTGAATTATTATGGAAAAAATTCTTTTACACATTTGAGTACCCCAGAGATATAGTCACCGGTCAGAGAGCTCAATTCAAATCACATCTAATCCAAAATATTTTAAGGCATCATAATATCAAACACATAACATCTACTTCCTATCACCCTCAAGAAAATGGACAAGTAGAGGTTACAAATAGGGAATTGGAAAGCATCCTCACCAAGGTTGTGAGAAACAATAGGAGGGATTGGGCAAACAAATTAGTGGATACCACTTGGGCCTATAACGCAACTTGGAAAACAACTACTGGGTTCACATCATATGATCTAGTTTATGGAAATAAAGCTCTGATCACTATTGAGTTTGAGTGTAATAATTTGAGAATGACAACCCAATTGTACTTAGATGTCACCAAAGCACAACATGAGAGGCTGCTCTAGTTGAATGGCTTGGACGAGTTCATAATGTAGGCCCTCCTACACATTGAATTTATACAATTGCAAATGAAGGTCTAGAACGATAGGCATATCAAGGACAAAGTTTTTCAAGAAGGGGATTGGGCATTATTATATGACTCTAGGTTCAATGATTTCAAAGGAAAAATGATGAGAAGTTGGTTAGGGCTATACTTGATAGAGAAATGTCATGACAATGGAGATATTCAAATCAAGACCATTGACGAGGAAGGGATTCCCTTGCTTATCAATGACTACAGGTTAAAGGTATACATAAAACCTATTTGTAAGGAAGAATTCATCAACACAAACAGAAGAGAGGTCAATGTGATTGGAAGTGTCATGGCTTCCAGACCACAATATTTCTAGGTACTTTTTGGAAAAAAAATAGAAAAAATAAAAGGCGTGGATGAAAACCTTTATGAGGCATCTCAGGCCAAGTCTTGGGTTGAAAACATCTCTGATGCAACCCAGGAGTAGAAAAGAGAGAGAGAGAAAGAAGAAAAATAATAAAGATCCGTTGGTGAAAATCTATCTTGAGGCGCCTAGGGCAAGCATACATGTTGAAAACATCCTCTGGGGCATCTTGTGTGTCTCCAATCTATATCTATATTATATATATCTAGCGATAGAGAGAGAGAGAGAGAGAAAATCATAGGAAATGGATCTACAACATGTCTGTTAATTCTTTTGTCATTTTGCAGGATTGAGGACAACAGAAGACTCCATAGCTACAGGGCCAAATACCCAATATTATCTTCACTCCTCCCTTCATCCACTTCATATCCACCATCCAAACTCATATGGTCACCCCTCTCCATCATCGCATTACCTAAAAACTCATGTTTCACCCCCTCTCTAGATTGCTACAAGAAGGACCTGTAATTGCTACAAGAAGGTCCTGTAGTGCTATAGGAGGGCTTTAAAAAGATACATGAGGTAGATTTGAATGAAAGGACCTACAAACATGACCTTGCAAAGTATGAATAAGGTTCCCCCACTAAGGTCCACCATCCTCCATCCCAGATCATAAAATATCTATTATCTATAATATATATATTTCACTAATATCCCTCCACTTTGTCTTACCCCTATTATTTTTTTTTTAGAAACACATAGAACATATCCTATCCATTTCCAAAAATCTACACTACTCCCTCAGAGTCCTAGCATTTTCATATAGACATTTTAAATCCTCTCTAATCACCCCCATGTATCTTGACGATCGTAGAAGAAAAGAAAAACACTGCTACATGAAGAGAACGTCGTCCTGTAGAAACCCGTGCACACATCACATAAATCAATAATATTGTTTTATTCTCATCAGTAGGGGGTGATAAAAACTTATTGGGAAATTTTTAGTAGTCATATCACTCCCAATATGAATCTCCACCAGTAGTAGCAGCTTGGACATCAAGGTACGTGCACACACAACAACAACAATAATCAAATATCATGAGGAACAAAGAAGATATACATAGAAAAGAAAAAAACATAGCAAGTCAACTCTCTTGATAACAACAATAAGGTCCAGGTTCGAAATACACATCCCTACATTAGTTTGATCATGAGGTAGGCACAATTATGGAAAACTCTCATCTCCTCCCTATGTGTAATTAACAAAAAATGTGTGAATGTCGAGAAGAGGTTGTTTAATAAGCTAGAGGTGGTCAATTAACTTGGAAACCATTGCCTAATAAACCAAAAGTGATGGTAAGCACTCATGAAATGTGGAGGTGTCACATTAGTCGAGGTGGGAGCACAAAGACTGGGTGGTGATTATGGGGAATGACGAAAGAGTTACTATGAGTAGGGACAATGGTCCAAAAGAGGAAACCTTGTGCGCTTGCTAGGTCATCACAATGCTCAAAGCCTAGGCCAAAAATGGCATATTATGTACTAGGGGTGGAATTATTTTACATTAATGCTCATTTAAAAATGAGTTAAGGAGAGGATGAGCTCAAGGTTCCATCGAGGAGTTCTGAACCCTGTCCTACCATTTCTATGGGAGGGAGGTATAGGCAAACTACAACTGCTCCAGGAAGGTTGAGAGACTACTACAGGAAGACTAAAATGGTGTAGGAATGCTAAAGGGTCGAATTGGTCTCCAATTTATTATTCTTATCCCAGGCCATGTGATAAAGGTAAGTGCACCCTCTCCTTCATCCATCCATAAATTGTATGCTGGTGCACTTTAACTTCTACAAGAAGTAGCAGTCAAATTGTGAAATTGAAATATCTTTTCGAGATGTAGATTAGAGGAAATACATGCAATTATCATGACCTATTTATTTCAACCCACTTCTTCCACTAAATTATACGTCAAAGCTACTACATGATGTATCTCTCCTTCACTTAGCTAAAAACATAGAGAAGAGATGGGGGGGAGTATCTAACAGAAAGGAGCCTTTAGACACTAAAAGAATCCATCTCCACCCTCCTTCCACTGAATTATACATCAAAGCTACTACATGACGTATCTCTCCTTCACTTAGCTAAAAACATAGAGAAGAGATGGGGGGAGTACCTAACAGAAGGGAGCCCTTAGACAGTAAAAGAATCCATCTCCACCCTCCTATGGTAGACATTTTTAGAAGACACCAATGGTTAGGATTCTTTGAACTATTGAAGGGATATGATGATGAAATTGCATTTGAATTTTCCATGGCCTTGAACTCACAAGCATAAGAAAGTGCCACCATTGTGGTGAGGGGATTAGCTATTTCACTTGGCTCCAAAATAATTAATAAAGTAACAAACCTACCCCTAGGGATCAAATCAGGTAGAGAATACAAAACCACTAGTGCCACTACTAAAAATAACCTCTTCACTGCCAATGAAAAACATGTCAGAGACAAGAATCATGTTAGGAGGGAAATCCTACCCTATCCTTGGGACGAGGTGGCCTACCATATCCTAAAATATATCTCCTATTTAGGAAGGCTGAGTGTGGTCGATGCATACAATTTTATATTACTTCATGAACTTAGGTTTCAAGCAGAATTGCCCCTAGCTCAAAGACTTAGTTTACCATACTTCCTCCTATAGTCTATCATGGACATGAGTAAAAATGGGATGGAGGGAAAACATCAACACCTATGCCACCATGGCCTCATTAACCTGATAGTGGTGGATGCCTTGAAAAAACTAAGAATCCCTCTCCTTTGGTCTAAATTCATAGACATGGATAGAGAAGCCTTCATTGGCATAAAGACCCTCACTGTAGGTGAGACACCAACCTCTAATGTTGGAGGAACAGAGGAGAAAGAAGAAGAAAATGGGGGAAATGCTGAAGAGGAAAGATAAATAGATGCAAAGAGGACAGAGGAAAAACTAGAGGCATAGGTAGAAAAAGACAAATATGAAGAGGAAGAGGGGGAGAAACAGAAAAAACCAAGCCCTAAGAAAACTACAGAGCCTACAGAAGCAAAGGTATCCCAATAGAAAGGAAATAAATAGAAAAGAATGAAAGCTTCTATCCTCAAGAAGGAAAACCATTTGAAGAGCCTTGGGATGTCAGAGAGGCCACCAGTGCCATGAAGGAAATGGACATAGATGACATAGTTGCTCAGAGGATGAGCAACGACCTTAGTAGGAGGTTGATGATGAGGTTCACCAATAGGTATATCATAAGGGTCATAATGCCATCCTCCAACTTTAAAACTATCTCTTTCTCACATTTGTTTACAATGTTTGTTATATTATTCTTAGTGAGCAGGGTAAAAGATGTTTTTCTATGTCATGTGGCCTAATATGGTTTAAATGTAGGAAATGGAGCAATTTTGAGGCGATTTCAATTTAGGAGCTCAAAGTAGACATCTTGGAGAGATTCTAGTAGGTTGTCCACCTTCTTAAATCTTTGAATCAACCAAAATCACCACTTTCTCTCTCATGAGTTAGAGGTCATTGGAAACCAAGGAGGATGAGGTCATTGGCAACCAAGCAAGCTCACTTCAAGGAGATATAGATCCACCTTTCTCAAGTTTTGGGAGACAAAAATCCCTATTTTCTAGGGAGTTGTTGGTAGCTACCCTCTTGGATAAATAAACATTCCAAAGAGCTCATTAGGATTCATTTCTTTTTTCCAGCGAAGAGGCTATTAAGCTCAAGCACTTGATATTATTATTTTTTACTTGTTATGTGATGTATTTGGCATTGATGGAATGATAATGATAAGTTTATTATTGATCCATCACTGAGTTAGTTTCAAAGGGCTGAGGTTCTTGGGTGTGTGCCTAACCCCAATGGCTTAGGTCCCTCTTATGTACTGGTATTTCCTTTTAACTTAGAATGTTTTTTATTTTTCTACATTTTATTAGAATATAAATCCTCCAAAAGCCTATGGCTTCTACCTCTATCTCATCTCTCTCATGGGAGCATCAATAGAGAAATCTACAATCACAACCCAAAAATGCGATGTTTATGATTTATTGGAAGAAGGCCTATATTAGTTATCTTCTTATGCATATGTATGGTGTAGTTTTGAAGTTGATTTATTGACTAGATCATAGTTTCTAGCATAAATTGGATAGTGTTTAAATTCAACTCAAATTTTCCACCATTGGTTTGTTATTTTGTAAATCATAAGAGAGCATGTGCATGTGATGTTGCAGGACTATTGGATCTGCATGGAAGGGGCTTTTCACCATCTCCATCTAGGAGTTCTTCACCCTATTTGATGAATCCCAAATGTTGTTCTTGAGCTCCTTCTCTTAGGTCACCGTGAGAAGCCCTCTTAGTCCAAGACATGCCTTCATGAGGGGTTGAGCTTGGCTTGGTGTGTTGGCCACCTTTCATCGATTTACCACAACCTCTATCCACCTTTCCATCCCTTGGTCTCATCATTCCTACCTTCCAAACCCTCTTGACACCATTCTTGTAGCATTACACACCTTCCTATAGCAACTTCCTATAGCATACTTATAACAGCCCGTTTTACCCTCTGTTTAGACTTGTGATGCAAGTTTGACTTAGTTTTGGAGTAGGTTGACCACTAGCTTGGACTCCATGACTAAGGGTGGAAATTAGGCCATTCAAACCATCCTTTTTCCTTAACTGCAAGATAGAATAACATTAACTTATTTATCACATATTTAGCACAAGTAGAACATTGATTTATATGTAAGTGTGAATTATGTAGATGATGCATGAAATCTTGAGTTATGATTTGGTAGGATAATATCTTGTTTACAAGTGAATTTGATAGTTAGATTGTTGATGGTAACATAGTGTAGTTTTATTTCTGCGGGTAGTATAGCTCTTATGCTCTTTCATAAATTGATTCAGTAGCATTTACAAGTTGGTTGCATCTACAAGTTAGGGTTTGAAAACCATTTACCTTTGACATTAGAGATAGCTTCTAAATTGGACCTTCAATAGTTAATTTCCTCCTAATCTGAGTGACTGGACCCTTGCAGCTGTTTGTGCAGAGTGGATAGAGTCTGTATTAAACTAGAAGATATTAATAAAGATAAGTATTCTTCAATTACTTTTTATTTAGTCTCCATTAATGCATCTGATTATATTGTGATCTCGGCTTATCTTACAATGTTTATTTGATGCGTGAATGTATGAGATTATATTTGTTAATTGAATGAAAGTAAAGACATAAGTTTACGCGACACTAACTGTAATTCATTGGTAAGATAAGTAAAACACTTGACATAACTTGGGAACCTATACGATACATTATCATAGCTGCACAAAAGTACCTGAACCATGGGTTATGGTTGCATGAAGGTCAATCATACACCTTCACAGAGCTATTGAAGGGTAGAATAAAGGGTATATTGATAGAGACCTAAGGCTTAGCGACCTAGGCGGAAGCAAGGGTAGGGGTGTAAACTGACATCACGACCTTCTGAGGGTGGAGAAACTTGGTTCCATCATCCCCCCATACTGCTTCAGGTGAGACTTCGGTTTGCGCTCCGTGGGTTGATGAGAAAAGGGCCAATGGTGTAGGGATTTGTTTGGATATCTAACGTTGAACCTGGGTAAGGGCCCACAAAGCCAACAGGTTCCAAGAACATATTTTGTGTATTGTGTGTGTGTGAGGTTATTTGTTCATTCTCTACTTTTCTGCATAATTTCCATTTTCATGCATGCACTAATTACAATAAAATATACAGATTTAGAAAGTAAATCAAACCATAATAGCATATAATATCATATTTTTAATATAATATTATCATATGTGTTTGGAGGAACTCTCTAATGGAATATCCAAGGCAGTTTACTCGTCATTTTGAGAATGTTGAATTCCTCTACCATGAAAGGGAAGTTTGGAAGTAGCACAATTCGTCCTTTCTTGCTCTTATTCCCAAAGAATCCAAACTTGCCTCATTCTCTAGTTTTTAGCCTATGTCATTGTGCAACTCTTCTTACAATATACTAAAGCAATGGCCAAAATATTAAGCAAAATTCTACCCACAATATTCTTGTAAAATCAAGGTGGTTTTATGAAGCACATGTAGATTTTGGATACTTGACCTTTGTTCAAGAAGAAATCCACTCTAGCAAGCAAAGGGTGAACCGAGTATGGTAATTAAACTCGACATGGGAAATGTTTTTGTTAGAGTTCATCATTCATTTTTGTTTTCACTTATGGAAAAGTTCATATTTTTTGGAACTTCTCATTTTGGTTAAAGTTTGTATTAGAAATCCTTGGATTTCTCCATTGAATAATCGTCAACCCTAAAATTCCTTTATGGCTTCGAGGGCCTTGAGGCAAGGTTTCCCTTTCTCTCCTCTTTTATATATTCTTGTTGTAGAGATCCTTAACAAGAATTTGGATAAGGTCAGGGTTGAAGGAAAAGTAAAAGAGTTGAGTATAGAAAGGACGTTAATGATGTTAAGCACTCCTAGTTAACGGATGACACAATACTCCTAGAAAGCACATCCAAGCAAATTTCTTGGAGAATTAAAGAAGTCTTGGATCGTTATTTGCACCTCTTTGGAGGTATTCTAAACAATAGGAATAGCATGATATTCCTATGGAATAACTCTATGGAATTGGAAATTTCTAAGATTTTGGAATTTCCAATGGCATCTAAATGCCAGTTTTTTAAATACCTTGGAATCCTACTTTTCTTGTGGCTATGAATTTTGAATGATAATAGAAAATATTAAACAAATTCAAAAAGAAAATGCAATTGCGGGGAGCTCAATGGTTAACCACTACTAGTATATTCATCTCGATGAAATCAGTCCCATCCTCTCTTTTGATTTATATTTTCTATGGATTTTTTACTCTGAAATCTGTGCTTAATCAAATGAGTTCTGATTTGTAAATTTCTATGGAAAGGCTGGAAGAGCAGTGAAAACAATTTCCATCTAGTGCCCTCGAACATTATGCATCTACTTAAGGCAAATGGTGGTATTGCATTGAAAGCTACATTGTATTTGAATTTAGCTCTTAGTGCGAAAATTGTATAGAGGATCATATTAGAGTTGAAGGAATGCTGGAAATTGGATTTTCTAAGAAAGTGTTTCAATAAATCCCGATTTCAAAGGGATGAAAAAAACCTTTTTTCTAGTCCTGGATCCAAAATTTAGAAGCTTTGCATAGAGTCGGCTCCACTTATCACTAATACTCTAAGATAGTGCTCAGAAAATGGCGCTAGAATTAATATCTGCAAAGATAATTTCTCCTGTAATGGCCCTTTGGGAGGAATCAAGTGATTCTGGGGATTAGTCAAGTGGATGCAGCAGGAAGGTCCTAAAAAATTAAGAGACATCTCTCTTTGGGATGATTAGGGTCAATGGAAAGCGTGGTCAAGACTAGAGCTTCTGATTCAGCTCATGTCTCAATGGGATTATCTTATTAGTGTTGAAATTTAATTCCAATTGCAACACAATAAATGCTGAACAGAAATCTGATCTTCAGCAGATATTTCAGATTGTCCGATGATGCAAAGTCTTCTGATATTTTGCACATTGATGAGCATTAGATGCGCAGAATTGAATTCCCCTGCAACCGCCAACTTAAAGGCATCACCGCTTGCTGTAATTAATACGCAGATAAGCATTACATGATATTTTGATTATTTTATTGTTTAAACTCAGATATTTTTCCTATAAATGTAATGAATAGTAGTTCTGTTTTGTAGCAAAAAAAAGAACAGCAGTTTTGTTTTTAGGGGGTAAGAGAACGAACAACAGTTCTGTTTTCAAGAGAGAAGGTTAGAAGACTGAATATATAGTCGCTTCTGTAAACGCACAGCGGTGCTGAACCTGCAATTTTCTGAGCTAGTGAAAATTGATTTATGGAACTGAAGTGTTCCTGCTTGTAATCCCTCTGTCAAGAGGAAGACGAATTTGTATTAGTTTGCTTACTATTTATGAATACAAGTTTACTGTTTCACTTGTTTTAGTTGTTGTTACACCAAGCGTCAAAAGCACACTGTTATTACTCTATAAGTCTAAAAGTGACTTGACACCAATTGTTTTACATTGCTGTTACACCAAGCGTCAAAAACACGTTGCCGTTACTCCGTAAGTCAAAAAGTGACTTGACGTCAAAAATCGCGTTGCTGCAACACCAAATTGTGTTGCTGCAACACCGTTTCCAGTAAGCAGTTTTCTGTTTTTTCTGTGTTAACGAAAATAGAGTGTTATTTCACGTTGCTGCAACACCGAATCCTGTTGCTGCAACACCATTTCCAGAAAATGAAATTTTCAGTTTTCTGTGTAGAAACAGAGTAAAAATAGAGCATTTTTGTTGTCTGTTTGTTATGGAATTTAGCCGAAAATTCCAACAATTAGCACATTAAAACATATAACCCCTATTTCTATCTCTATGCAAGATCTTCACACATGGAAGTTAAGTGCACAACACAAATACACAGTGAAATTGGGTTGTCGACATTTGCTTAAGTGACTTTCCCATCCTCCTTCATGCAGACTGTGGTAAAAAAAATTGGAGTAAAGAAGACATCCCAAATTTTTTTTTGGGAACTCTTGTCCATCAAAATATACTTTTTGCTGAAAATTTGACAAAAATGACTATTTATGGTCCGACACGCTGCATCTTATGCTTCAACACAATAGAAAATATATCTCATTTATTCTGGCACTGTCCCTTTTCTCTTGGAACTTGACATTCTATATTTTCCCAAGTGCGTTATATTGATTCTATCCTGGAATTGTGGGTGGAAATGGTCCAGATATGGAAGATAGAATATCCTTGGACTCAGAAGGGGTCCCCTCTTCTAATTAGATCTTAGGAAGCCCTACCTAAATTTCTATGTTGGCCGATTTGAGTCACACAGAACAAAACAATATTCAATAACGGGTCTTCAAATCCTCAAACGGTTGCTTCCAAAGTGACATCCTTACTCTTTGAATCCATTTCCTGGAGAAATACATTGATAATGAGATTGAGGAATCAAATCTCACAGAGAAAGAATGGATCTAGGATAATAAGAAATTCCATCTCTCAAGCCAGAAAATGTTTCATAGCCATCATATTAAGGTTCCAGAAAATGTTTCATACTCATCATATTAAGGCTCCTAGCTAGTGTTTTAATTAGACAGACTTTTCTCAGCGGAGAAAATCTAGAAATTAGTATATTTTGTTTTTTATGGATCATCCATTATCCTAGGGAGGCGGAGGCAGAGGCAGGAGCAGGAAGGGTTTTAATTATTTATGATGAAGAAATTATGTTTCAATTTACCTATTGTCTAGGTAGTTCATCCCATAACCAAACTGAGTACATAGCTTTGTGAAAAGGCCTAGAATTTGCTATGACAAAGAAAATTCTCAATTTGTTGGTTTGTGAAATTTAAACACTTGTTATTTTGCCAATTTATAAAAGCCAAAAATGAGATTTGCTCAAATAATCTTCCCATTTTTCAAAGAATTTAATTAATCGTCTCTTAGTTTGAGCATATGGAATATTTTCATGTGTACAGACACCTACACATGCCGATAGATAGGTTGGAAAAAAAGATTCCTCTCTGGGGTAAGGAAAAATAGAAATAAATCTTGGAATTATAAAATATTCCCCAATCCCTTTCAGATCCCCAACGTATATATCCATTTTCTAGGTGTTTGACATCATTAGAAATTTAAGTATCTGCAGGTTGACGCTCCCTGAATTGCATTATAGTCATTTTCTCGTGCGTTTATTTCAGTTGATGGGATCCGTGGTAGGGCTGTATTACATTCTCTGGTCACAAAAATTCAAAATTCTACCTTGGTGGCACATTCCTTGCAACAAGTGGAAGCTTTCCGTAAATCTCTCATATCTGATCATGTACTTCTATTTATTCTGCCCTTAGTTGGAGTTGGTTAGTTTTAGTCGTGCAGAGGGATGAAGTGAATGTCATCGCCTTGAAACTCCCATAATTACTCCTCTTCCAAGTTCCCACCCTCCTAAATACTTTGGTTGAACTATGGATTATACGCTTCAATTCGGCTTCTGGCATAGCGACATGACCTATTTAATGGCTTTCGAGCTCTCGTAGGCTTCTATGGGATTCATTTCCTTCCTGGAGACTAGTTCAACGTTGGTGTACCATCCCTTGGACATGGTAGAGCCCCGAAGATTTTGGATCTTAGAAACGATGGCTTGTTCCTTGATAGAATTCTAAACTCAGCTAAAACCCTCCTGGATCCCTCCTCGATGCAACGCAGTGTTAGGATGACATGGTGGGAAGGCAACACCATTATTTCTGTTAAAAATAATTACGCCCGCCTGACAGATTAATCATCGAATACCGCCTCACCGCCATGGTTCTTCCAGCATCGAAGAGGCGCGACTGCCACCGCCATGATCTCTTCAACTTTCGAAGAGCCATCACTGCGATAACTCTTTTGAATTGAAGGCGCAGTAACCGAATTACTTTTTAATGTATAAATATAGTTTAGTTGGGATAGAGGAATATATAGTGAGGACGCAGAGTCAAAGTGCTGTTCATTGTTTCAATGTTATAAGTAGGTTTTCTTAGCAACCGAAGTTGTCTTTGAGTTATGTACCCTATGTTATACTCTGATTAATCTTTCAAATGGTATCAGAGCGTTAGAGCGAGTGCACACATATTTATTGTGAGATATATTTGGTCATTCTATAAAATGTTGGCAAAATTGATTTGCCTTAAAAGGAAGGCACTTTGAAAGAATCTTATATGAAGTTGAAGGGCGTGCCCAAGCTTTAAAAGATTTGAGAAATATTTATTCGGAAGGACTTCAAGTGAAATATTATTGGTGCTTTGGTTTAAAAGCTTTGCAAAAGCAAAGGGTTATTAAAAAAACTGTTTATGTGGAGAGAGTTTTAGCTTTTGCAAAAAAATTGTTAGTATGATACTGTTTTCCATGAAGATTGTGTGGGGCATATTAAACATCATATGTTTTTTGGGGGCGATATGGGAAATGTATTAGTGTTGGGTCACAAAACAGGCAGATTAATAAAATGAATCAAAAAGAAAAGGAAAAGATTGTTGCCATGTTTAGAGAAGTTCATGCGGGAGCCGAGAAATTAAGAAGTCCAGCGGAAGACAAATAAGAAATCGAAGGTGATTGGTGTAGCTTTGATTTGCTACCACCACCTATGTTTATTGGTAAATATTTTGATTTATGGGTTATTAGAATGCTTACTTTTCTTCAAGCTAAAGACTTAATTGAACATTTGTCTAATAACCCATATGATGAAGTATGTGATGATTTAGCATTAAATTTTATAAGACAAGGATTAGATGAGAAGTTTTTGTGCAAGGTAGCAGATGCTACAATTACCAATGAAGCATGGAAGATCCTTGAAGAAGAATTTGGTGCAAGGGGGACTAATCAAGTCGAAGATAGTAGTGTTGTTTAGCCTATTGTAGGAGTGCTTGAAGATGAGAGTGAAGATGGATTTCTAGCAGCGAATCTAGAGAGAGATGAAGGATTTTGTGAATCTCACTTGAAATTGGATCACAATGTTCATGGTGTGTTATCAACAGATGTTGATTTTGGCATAGATAATGTTGCCAACGGAGAAGCATTAGGTTTAGTGGATCCAACAATTGAAATTGTTGATGTTAAATTTGATGAAGAACAATTAACTTGTGACAAGTGGTTGTAAATGATGGAACATAAACATATTTTGATACATTGTTATTTGGCCAGAGAATCTCACTTGCATCTCAAAGCCAAGTAGAAGATATAGAGAGAGAGATAGAGGCAGAAATAGAGTCAGAGACAAAGAGAAAAGCCCACGAAGAGAAAACATTGATTTCTAGTGTGCACATACACAGAATGGTTATGAAGAAGAATTAAAGTTCCTTGAAGCATCGCATGAAAAACCATCTATTGATGATACCTCGATAGTTGCAGCTATGAATATTGAAGACAATATGGATGATTTTGAAAATGAAAAAATGAAATTTTCATGTATTGGAGCCATGAAGAGATAAAATTCTATTATGAACTTATGTTGCAACAAATTGATAATCAGAATATTGATGATGTAGATAAAACTATAGAAGATTACATGTGGTAGCAATCCACATACGAACAAATTTTTGAAGACGTATAAGACATCCATGGATAGTTTGAAATGATTTTCTATGTTTTTATGATAAATAAAGATATAATGATGGTAGAGCTGCAACAACAAATGAAGAAACTAAAATTTGGAACCTACGCCAAAAATACAAAGATGAAGCAGTTCAAAGGATACATGGAAGAAAAGGAAAAATAAATCGAGCAAAAGAGTCGATGTCAAAATTTTTGAATCATTGTAACTCTAGCTGAGACTTAGACCACCACGCATGTTTAAGTTATGTTGAGTCAAGGTTAAGTTGTCGGTTGTAATTAAGAGGGAGTGGGAGTGTTGAAAATAATTACGCCTGCCTAATAGATTAATCATTGAATACTACCTCACCTCCATGATTCTTCCCACATCGAAGAGGCGCCACTGCCACTGCCATAATCTTTTTTTATAAATATAGTTGAACTAGGATAGAAGAATATATAGTCGGGACGCACAGTCGGAGTACTTGTATGCAACTATAGCTATTGGTTTACTATTTCAATGTTATGAGTAATTTTTGTTAGCAAGGAAAGTTGTGTCTTTGAGTTATCTACGCTATGTTTTACTTTGATTAATCTTTCAATTGGTGTCAAAGTGTGTTGTGCCTAATCTTTCAATTTCGAACTTCTTATGGAAGCGAAGCTTGTGCGCCACCTCGGTGATATGGAAAATTCTCTAAGCAAGTTACGAGAGGAAATATTTTCTCTTCCTGCTAGGGTTTTAACATTGGAAAATATTATTACTCAAAGTGTTCAATTTGGTTTAGGTGGAGTTATGCCTAGCGCTACTTTTAAGAATAAGAAACTTCATCACCCTCATGGAAATGATCTCTCTAGTAATGGACACCATTTTATGTTTCCACACAAATAATGTTTGATCCTTAGGAAATTTTTCCATGTTCTTAGTTGAAATGTTTTTTTGTACAAGTAAGAATGATAGTGTCATGGTTGGTTTTTCTAATATATGGACCATTGTATATATGGTCAAATCCGAGATTGCTATAATTAGTGTTGGTTAATATAAAACCTTTGCATGCTCCTCCAATAATAATAATATAATTAGTGTTTGTTAATATAAAACCTTTGCATGCTCCTCCAATAATAATAATAATTCTATAAATAAGTAGGTCTTTTAAATATGTTTATATTTTTAGTTAAGTTTTTTGTTTTTTAATATAAGCAAATAATAATAATAATTCTATAAATAAGTAGGTCTTTTAAATATGTTTATATTTTTAGTTAAGTTTTTTGTTTTTTAATATAAGCATTTGTAGATAATTTTTATTATAGAAAAGGTAAGTTGATATTCACATCAATACATATTATTTCAATAGATTATAAGAGTTTCAAAATTATAAATTGTTTTGAAATATAAACCTTATTAAGTTGAGAGAGATTGGAAAAAGTGTCTAATAGAGAAAATATAGATAATTTTATTATAGAAAAGGTAAGTTATATTAAATATTAATAAATATTATTCAATAGATTATAAGAGATTATTTCAAAATTATAAATTGTTTCGAAATATAAACATTATTAAGTTAAGAGAGATTGGAAAAAGTGTCATTTCACAAAAATTTGAAAAAAAAAACTTTATTAGGTAGATTTTACATAAATATTTAGAGATGCATGAAACTCTTAATAACATTAACTTTCCAATAGTGGGACTCAAATTTGCAAAACATTAATAATCAAACTAAATGTAAATGCCATGCTATTTTGAATGTGAAGACCATGATATGAGTTATACTCCTCTATCATCTTTCCTTATTAGTCCCTGCCTCCGGCATAGCAGGGACTATGGCGTTCGATAGGCCATTGACTGGCTATTAAATTGCAGGTTGACTATGTATTTCTGTGGGTTATTCACTGTTTAACCAAACTTTATGCTAGGCACTTTGTTCGCCAGAAAACTTTAACCAAAGTTTTCAGTTTACCCTCTTATTGCTCGCCTCACTTGGCCCGATGTGTGCACAACTTAGTTTATCCTAAGGTTTTTGGTACCAGTTCTCCGTGTCCTGCATGTAGTGTCCCCCATCCTACAAGTGCCAAATGTTTGAAGTATGCAGAGGCGTCAACGTTGGTCTAGAAATGCTTTCTCCGGAGAAAGTTTGAGGAGCAGAGGAGCAGAGCAGAGAGTGTCCTGGCTCAGAAAATTGGGGAAGGCATCCCGTCATGCTAAAATACACAAGTCATCAGATGAGGCCAGAACAAAGGAAGCCGGGGGTCTGGTCAGACGGTGTGGAGTGTTTGATCTCATATTGATGGGAATCGGAGCTTCAGTTGGGGCAGGCATATTCATCGTCACAGGCACTTTTGCCCGCGATGCAGGCCCAAGTAATATAAAATTTTCTCTGTGCCTGTTGTGTGTATGATCTAAATTAAATATAAATAGCAGTGCCAATTCTTTTAGTAAATTGCATGATGTTTTCTGTAAATTGCATGATTCTTTAGAACTATAATGAAGGTAGGTTTATTTCTTTTAAATCCTCTGTGTAATGCAAGAAATAAAAAATGGCGCCTGCACATTCTATTATATAAATTGCATGATCCTTTAGAACTATAATGGAGGTAGGGTTTATTTCTTTTAAATCCTTTGTGTAATGCAAGAAACCAAAAATGGCGCTTGCACATTCTATTTTGTAAATTGCATAATTCTTTTGAACTATAATGGAGGTAGGTTTATTTCTATTATATCCTCTGTGTAATGCAAGATTCAAAAAATGGCGTTGCGCATTCCATTATTTGGTTTCTGCCAGACAGCCATGTTGGAGTATCAAACTCTTGTTGCTCGGTAAATTGCATGTTTCTGTAGAATTATTTTGGAGTTTGGGAAAATTTTCTTTCTTTTAAATCCCCTATGGAATGCAAGAAACTCAAAATGCCACTTACACATTCCAGTGCTACAAAAGTAAGGCAGAAGAAGCAACATCGAACTGTTTCCCTTTAGCAGGTTGTTCCCACCTGCATTTCACATAACTGTTCTTTAAGAACAACTAAAAGTCAACAAAAAAGTAATAAAATCTGAAAATTCAATCAGACTAGGGTTTCATCTTTGTGATTCGTATGCATCGTAGAAGCATCGAAATCAAGGTCCGAACCACACATTGAGGACACAAATCAAATAGCATCCAGGATTCTTGCAATAAAACAAGTGGCAAAACCATACCACAGGAAGAAGCAGATATAAAGAAAAAGAAGTCGTTTTCCCTGATGTTATACTTCTTAGATTTAGTTGGTTTGAAGTTTATTCCAAGTTTCTTTGTGAATTTGCAATACTGGAGAATGCAATGCCAAATGTTTCAGATAGAAGGCCTCCCAAGATGAATACTCATGACTTCAGAGATTAGACAATAAGGCCGCACTGTTATGAAGTTTTCCTTTAATCACTTCTACTCAATCTTCCAAGGAGGTCGAAAGAATACTAGTCACAAGATTTTTGCAGAGAAGACAATTAGTATCAAGCCTTCAACTCCACCGCGACCATGCCATTGCAAGTGTCTGTGCCATGAGGTAAGATGAACAAAGGTTGAACTCTATTCGAACTATGTTGGCGACATCTGGTAAACATGCATGTTGATGTATTTCACTGTGGACGAGTGGTTGACAGATCACTTTAACGCTAGAAGCGCGAACCATTTTTCCAAAAGTTATGTCCACCACGTTTCTAATTGTTATTAATTCTGATACGTATTTATCAATAAATTGTATAGTAATATAATTTATAATTAGCAACATGTGAAGTCAATAGAGCCAAACAAGGTGTGAACCTTTTTCCAGTGTATAATTTTGCGAAAGTTGAAACAATTTTAGGTTTATTTTTAATAAACGAAGGCAATTGTTTTCACCCTTATTTGTCATTCAACCTTCGTACGATATCAGTCGGCCGGGGAATTATTGATTGTAAGATGAAGTGTAATTTTTTTTACAACTATCTACATCTGCCAACCATAATAACAAATTGTCTCCAACTCTACATGTGCAGATCATAAGGTGAATTTAAATGTGATCACTAGTCTCATATTATGCACAAAATAATATGTAGAATTTGTAACTTTAAAATACACTGTTGACAGTGGAGTAGTTAAGTTAGATTACAAATAAAATGTAATAGAAACAAATGATCAATGGTGGGATAAAATACCGATTTGATTTCTGATGAAAATCGTTGTTTGTTGCTATAATGCAGCCTTTTAATAAAAATCAATATACTGAGTTGTTATATTTTTGTAGACCTTAGAATTATGGAATTGATAGAGTTCGAGGTGGTTCGAGGTGGTTTTCTAGTATGGTTTGTAGATGCGTATAGTAGGAGTTATCACATTTATTATTTAGCCAATCTATTTCACATAATCTCATCTATATAATTTCATAATACAAGTTTTTAAATTCTAACTCATTGGTGGGCTAATGAAAACTGTTGTATTTATAATTTCTGTAACAATCACTAAATTCTTTGTGGATCTAAATCCTTTGCAAAAGGTCAGAACCTCATATGCAAGTGGTCGGCCATTCTCACTATCTATCATATGCATCAATGAAAGTAACCTTCATTGATTGTCTAGTATCAATGTCGACAAGCAGTAATGACAATATAAGAATGTTTTAAATGAACACACATCAATTACTATTAATAACATAGTAATAACATTATTATTGATGATTAAAAATTCATTCATACCTTAATTTAACTTCAGAGATGTCCTCACAGAGTGCTCCAAAACGCATCTCCCGCACTTGCACTTGAAACCCCAATACTTGCACCTAGCTTGGCGCTGCAAAAACTCTCTCCAGTAGGGACTACCACTATGGCAGTGGCTTCCTTGTTTAACCAAAATTGCATTTGCAAATGCATACATTTGTAGATTTGAATATCAACTCAGCAAGATAGTTAAGAAAAGCAAGGGATCCTTTGGTAAGTCCATGGAATCTGATAAGAACTGCAGAGTTTCTCTGTTCAAAACTAAAAAAATTGGGAGGGTTACATACCCGTATTATCCTTGTCAGAATTCCATAGGAATGCCAATTTCAGTGATATTATAATTAATTGGTTATTACACATTTTTCAATATTAACACCTTGGATTTCCTTTGGTGTCAAGTTTCTTGATAGGAAAAGGAAAGTTATCTAACTGATAATATAACATAAAGTGGTATATGAAAAATGTGTATTTGAAAACTCCTTCCTTTTCCAAATTCAAGAATTGGTCATGGATTCTGTTGGCAATATAGGAGGCATAGTCATATCTGACAGTAGGGGGCTATCTTGGAGTAAAGATTGATAGTAACACTAGGGTGATATCATCAACATATTCACTAGAGTTAAATCACATAATCAAGGATATCATATCAATAATGAGTCTTCCAGTTTCAGTGAAGTAAGTTTGCAGATAAAGAGGTGGACATTTAGGCTCGCGCTTTGGTAACATGAAGGTTTAAGCGATACGAATCACTTCTGATTTGGATAACTAAGATGCTTTTTCAAGTAAACATGCCATGGAAATAGGAGTGAGGGGCTGACTGGTGTGGAATTGCAGCATTTCATTGATGGATTGAGCAGTTATGGAAAAAATGATTGTTTGGCTTGGGGACATAACAACTCTATGGTTAGGATCATAATTAGCACAACATTGATGAATTATGTCTGGAAAAACATGGATTAAAGGGAGGAAATACATGAGAAGCTTAGATTCCTACAGTGCAAAAATGTCTGACCTATTTAGATAACTATCTTTGGCTTAGCAGAAGACCTGAAGATGGTTTTTATCACCAGATAGGTCTTTTGTCTAAAATTATTTATCAGCGAGAGGTAGATAATCTAAGTCTTTGTGGGGAACGTTCATGGGTGCTACGTTCAGAGCTATAGTGTTTCCATCTTTGGTTCTTGTGGATTCAAAAATGGAATTGGGGGAATTATGTGGAAAATAGACAAGACAGCAGGTTGAGGACTTTATATGGCAAACACAGACTTGGATTAGAACTGAATTTGGCCTTTTCTTGTAGAATTTTCAATAGAAAACCAAAATTATAGGGTTTGAGTATAAATTGGATAAATACTTGTATTAAAGAAGTGAGCAGTGCCAAGACGGAAGGATAATGGGTTCCGGGCTGTGTCGCTGCAAGTTTCTTAACTGAGTGGTGTTCTGAAAGCTTGAATAGTTAACTTGGACATTGTTTTGCATGTGAGCATGGGTCGCAGCGTATAATAGTGAAAATGACATTTTCTTAATTTTATTTAACAAAATCAAGGTTAGGGGGATTTTTGGATTATCGGGCGACTGACATAGGTGGAGAAATGACGTTTCGTCATTTGTGGAGGGTGGTAAGTGGTACGGGTAGAGGGTGAGCAATCACATCAAATGCACGACGCGTGGCGGAGGTACATGCGGAAAACTGCATGGTGATCGCACGTTAAAGAGCAGTCACTAGGGTGCAAGCGATATCAACGACGACTGCCGGATGATGGGGCAACAATCGTGCGGTAGACAAGAAATGAGGTATGGCCGGACTTTAACTGTGGTGGGCCCGATACATTTAACAACTTAATAAACCATATCGGGGTGATTTGTGAATGGATAGGTAGGTTATTAATTAACCAAGATGGTTAATAATCCCGTTTGTGCGGCGTGGAATTATGGTTTTTAATGAATTATGGATTAACTCATTAATTCTCTTGTAAAGACCGATTATGGTTGTATTCAACTCGGGGCGGGATATATAAGATGTTGGGAATATTTAATATATTAAATAATACGAGAAGGTTAATATGGTGCGGGAGTTACATATTAAATATGTTAATAGTTAATATGACTATGAAGTGTAAAAGCACCAAGTTAAAACATTTGACGTATATATTTAAACTTAGGCTAAAGATAAAAAGAGGTTTTTTTAGGTGATATTGTGCATTATTCCTAAGTAAAATAGGATTTTACTTAGGAAAAACTTTATGAAATGAAATGAATGGTTTATGGATGATACTAAGTGCTCAGGCTTTTAAATTATTGGGCCGAGGTTTCGGTCCCTCCAGAAGTCAGAGAAATGATCTGAGCCCCTTTAATTTTTAAAAACCTTAATACTTTAGGGGGAATTAGTAAAATCTTTAGGGAAAAAAGTGAATGGAAGTTAATTATTTGACCTTGTCTTTCTTGAACTGCATCAAGTGTAATGGATGTCTTGCACTTGTGATAAAAGTAAAAATTAACACATTTGGAGACACTATCCATCACAAGTGATTCTGCAACACCATCTACCTACCTTACCTAATGTAGTCTGATATTTTTTCTTTTTTATTTGGGCGCACTTAGACTGACAAACCCTTGTCAATCTTCTTTTTCTTTTACATGGCAAGCATAGCTAAGTCTGCACTTATGACATCCAACGGCTCAGATTACACTGTTGACCTCCTTTTTATTTACTCTACCTATCTACTTATCTGCCAAGTTTACACTGTTTGGTCAGATTTTATTCTATATTCTACATCATAAAATTGAAAAATGAATAAGCCAAGTTTACACAGTTTGACTCTTCATGAATTGTGGCAAAAGTAACAAGTTGCACACAATTTGTTTATTACAGAAAATAAAAAAGTAGTGACATTTAGACTTGCACACTTTCCCGGTCTACTTTTCTTTGAGGTTCATTTCTTTCACTTTTTTGACCATCTTATTCTTTTCACCCTTTTATTTTTCTTTTAAGGTATACCCTCTTTACACTTTTAAAATTTTTTTATTTTTTGGAACTATGGAAAACATTTGCAACAAGAAAATATATGAACATATTACATAACTCATCAAGTCAATCATGAAATATGACACTTATTGGTATAGGAGCATAATAGTGAAAGACTTCTAACTAATATGACTTATCATAGTTGCTCCTTTTAAGATGATGATTCTAGTTTTCATTATTCACAAACTGTTATTTTAAATGTTATTTTGAAATTCTATTGCATTAAAATTATTTATTTATGATCATTTTCATGGGATTGATTAATTTTTTATGATTTTTTAATAGTCAAGTTAGCACTCATTGCATCTGATAATATACATAGAGATGAAAAAGTGAAATTGAAACTAGTAAAATAATTCACATGGCATCAATCATCACTTCAGTGAAAACACTTTTAAACAAATCACCCCTACTGAAAAATCAATATTTAAATGGTTGTCGTTTTCAATAACCAAATGTGTTTAGATCAATCGCACGATTATCCCTTCACACTAGTCTTTCAACAGAATTTAAAGCTATAACTTGACTATAACGTTTACCTATTCTGATTTTATACCATATTTAATTATTTTGTACCATATTTAATTTGTGTTAGCTAAGGGATCAAAACGATGCCGATTTCTGTTATCTAACTAGTTCACGGTTTTTCAAGTCATTTAGTCCTCTCGCTGCTTTTCTGTATTTGTCAGACAGTGAATTAGCACTAATGTTATTTTCTTTTGTAGTCTTATTGTAATTCAAATTTGCAGTCAGCAGCTGCATTTTTAGGTTAGTAGCCGGTAGCGAGGTATCATAGTACAGCTAAATATTTTTGGAGCACTTTAGTGTCCTGCTGAGAACTTCTTTCTGTACATTTTTTTTATTCCCCTGAATAACAAAAAATAAAATATGTTGACTGTCGAAAAAAACAAATACTATCAGCTTTGCCCGGAGCTCCGGAATCCGGGAGGGAAAGGGAGAATAATCGTGCCCAAAATACCAACAAATAATGGTATCGAAATCTTAGATGTCTTCGGGTTACGAGGACGTCCCAGCTGTGATGTCGTATCTACTGAAAGTCAATCTGTCTCCATCACCTCATGGTTCAGCGGCCCAACCAATGATAAAAGCTCATATCTATGGGTGCCAATTGTCCCCATACTAATTCCTCACTCGAAAATCCAATGGTTCCCAAACTCATTGCTCACTCGAAATAAATCCAGCTAAGTCCTCATCTCGGTGTCGGGAATGCGAATGGGCTCAACTAAATCCTTAGTTCCGTCTTGATCGAAAATCGATCGTTGTGCCACTCTACAGATGTTAATCAACCGATAATAACGTCATTCCTAGTTGGTCCTGAAAGAAGTTAAGGCCAGCGAATCTTTTCTTGTGTGTCTTTCTTCTAGCATTTGACCAAGATCAGGAGGTTCAATTTTTACAGAATGTCGAATATAGGCAACATGGAAGCTGGAACTGGAATATCATGGTTTTCTAGACTAGAGTGGGATCATGTATTCAATAGTCTGCTGCATGAAGATTGTTGGGTATTTTTTTTGCTTCTATGTTTGAGATGGAATAAATACCAAAACCATCAAGATATAAAACACAGAGCCTATGCTCTGTTTGCTTTGCTCCAAGATCTTTTACATAGAGAAGTCCTTTTTAAAAACAATTGCACATGACAAAGTATTTCACCACCATAAAATTTCCATTCATTCAACAAAAACATTTACATATTCATCCTCTTTCACTCAGAGGGATTCACCAAAACATTTACTCTGCCTCTTATGAAATTTTACACCACTGTGTGTAAATATTTCATTTACATTCACTGCTGTGTGAAAACAAAATTACAGGGAGTTACAGATTTACCTTTTCACCTGTGTGAAACAACTCATGGATTTGGAACAAAACAAGCTATTGGTTTTCATTTACTTCTCCTCCTCCTGCACTGCTGTGCAATTTTTTTACTTCTTACATTGCCATCAAAATTACTCTGCTGCCTGAAAATCACTTTTACATTACAGACCCAAAATATCTATGCACTTCTGTGCATTCCCTGTAATACAAAATTCACCCTCTGTTCTTTTTCATTCGCTGCTGCGAAAATCACATTTCATATCTCACTGTGTGAGATTTACAAATTTCTCATTGGCGCTGGGAACCCCCTGTTTTTCTTCATATGCCAAATACATTGCAAATTTTTTTTTACCTACTATGCCCGCGTTTTTTGTTTTCTTTACATTACGAAAGGTCAACGATTTTTTTAAGAAAATATTAAAAAAAACTTACCCATACTATCTATTAAATTCGCCGTGAAAAATATTAAAGACCCTACCAAAGTAAATGTCAGATATTTAACAAAGGGATGGGCGATACGTATGGTTCACACTATATTTAAATTTTACAGGCCCGTAAGTACTTTCCTTGATCGGACGACGGAGGGAGAATGCTTTAATCAAACGGCAGAGGTTGCATATCGGGACACCATTTCTCACTGTCCTTTAACCCATCGTGCAGCTTCCTTAAATCGACGGCGTTAAACACTGGAGGTAAATCAACAGATGAGGACGATATCGGAAGGGGTTAGCTGGGTGAAAGATATCTTCCGATGGATTGTCAGTGCTGATGTCAGGCCAGCATCATCAGTGTCAGGTTGTCAGTATCGGAACGCCCTCGTACGGAAACAGCCTTCTGCAAAAGGTGGTGCGATATGATACCGGACGGGTTTTGATTTACCGTGTGGTTTTCTCCGTTGACTGCTGACCCGTCTGCGCGGTTGGTGAAATTATATATTTTAACAATTGGCATATTCAAATGGTATCTGTTGCTCCACTCCTACTGCTGCAACAATTGGATTAATCTGCAATGTACCTTCTTCTGTAAATGTAACCTGTTCAACAAAATAAGAACAAGAATTGCAGCTTCTCCCTTGTAAATAGACTTACCTCCCCTCACTAATAAATTCTGTGGTTTCAGGTCCCTGTGACAATATCTTTCATCAGACATGCTTTGAAGCCCTTTCAATATCTGGAAGCAAAAGCTTCGCACCTCGTCCTCGGAGAACGAACGTCCTCTCCCTCTCCTCTGGAGTTCTGACAGATCGCAGTCCATCAGCTCAAGCACCACGTACAACGTGGTGCCTTCCAATTTGACGTCATGCATGTAAAGTATGTTGGGATGAAACCTCAAATCCGCTAAACATTTCACCTCTGCGCAATCCTCATATCTAGAGAAGTTTCCGTTGAGTCTCTTGATGGCCCAAAATTCGCCCGTAACCTTATCCACTGCCTTCCAAACGGTTCCATGACTTCCTTTTCCCAACTGCTCAACAATAACATAACGATCCATGACACTCACTCTCAAATTAGAAAAGAGTAACAACGGTCGCCTTCTCTTCACTCTGAAATTAGAAAACAGTAACAACAATGGCCTTCTCTTCACTCTGAAATTAGAAAACAGTAACAGTCGCCTTCTCTTATCTTCTCTTCTCTTCTCGCCAGGCCAAGTATTAGACTGACGTTCCAACTTTGCTCATAGTTTTCACCTTCGCCTTATCTGATGCTACCGATTTTATTAAAGTTTAGATCAATTTGGGAATGACATATGATAAGACAAACAGAAGAAAGGATCATGTTTTAATACGCTTCCATCTCCCTCTCGGTGCGTCTTTCAAATGGTGGGCTCCTTTTCTAAGGCTTTGGGACGACGTGAAGTATAAAATCGTGAATATCATAGGATTGTTGTAGTTTTACCGAATACTTGAGTATTCTTTTGGCGGGTCCACTTAAATGAAAGTGTAATATATTAAAGATGATAGAAATTTTTTTTTTGCGGGTCCCTTCCGTGGAGTTAGGGTGGCTAAGGTTTCTCCCTTCCATTCTCGTGGGTTTTCCCTTCCCTTTTCTGGGCTTATGGTGGCTAAGGTTTTTCCCTTCCCATTCCTTCTTTGGGGCTATGGTGGCCAAAGGCTTTTCCCTTCCCTATGGTGGCTAAGGTCTTTCCCTTCTCTTCCCTGGGGTTATGGTGGGTAAGGTAATGGTTTGGGACGAAGTGTACAATGTTAAATCGTGAATAGCAGAGCATTTTTGTGATTCTTTATTGGGTTCACTTAAAAGTTTAATAGAATAAAAATGATAGAAATATTTTTGAAATATATATTTTTTTAAAAACTTAAGTATGATGTATGGTTAAAAAAAGTTGTATACTTCACTCATTTTGGGGTACACTAGTGAAATAGTGGGCTTTTATATCTATTTTAAGATTTTCGGACCATAGGTAAAGTATTAAAATATTAATAGCATAGCAGTGGTTGTAGTTTTATCTTAACCATCAAAAGATTTTTGGAGGATATTTTTGGTGTGTCTACTTAAAGCCTAAATATATTAAATATAGTACAATTGTTTGAAGAATATATATGTGTGTGTGTTTCATATCAAGATGGAAGGAAAGCATAGTTCATATGTTGATATTTTATATTTATACTAGTTGGATTGTACAAAGAAATGAAAGCCTTTATAGTGGGAATGAAATCATGCTAAAATGAGCCCACTGCCTAATGTTTTCTATAGTTTCAATATGATTCCCAATGTAGAGATACTTCTTGCTAGTTACAAAGTCAAACTTTAAATGATGCAATAAATGAAATTCATCGACTTGCCCATTAAAAAGTCAAGGGAATGGGGTTATCCCATTGGAGCCATCAAGGAGGCCTTCTGTAACGTCCATGCCGTAATAACTCAGCATAATAAATAGTTATGAAATATTTACGAGTTAGTTATAAAACCGATTCCCCGTATTTGTGAAAACGGAATGAATCGATAGTGGGGGAAGGAGTTGGGTAAAACTTCTTGATTCGGGGGAGATCTCTTACGAAAGAGGGAAGAGGTTTTGTGTGGAGGTTGAGAACCCAACACCAGGCGTGTGTGGACTGCAGAACCTTTGTGCCTTCGATAACCTGGCCGCTTGACAGTGGCTTCAACAGAGAAGGGTCGCCTCAGGCCTGGTTGGATCTGACTTCAACCCTGAGAAGGATGTTGTGCTACCATATTCGAGATGGAAACTCGTCATCCGCTCAGATATTGTTGGGAGGCAGTGCGGTTTTCAATAAAGGCTGAACGGAGTGCCATTTACCCTTCGTGATCTCCTCTTGCCCACAAATTTATTCCTCAGTGTGGCACTCTCTGATTATTACATGAACTTGGCAGCGCCTCTGCTAGCCGGGTTCACGTCCCTGGAGCTTCTGATTTGCTTGTCATCAAATGCAGAATAGTTTAGTTGAGCCACGCACAATGAGTATTGTGGTTCTAATATCTGTTAACTCCATGAAAAGCTCCTATGTCCCAATTCAGTTTGTGGCTGGAGTTGCAGAACAGACACTGCACATGTTATTCGAAGGCCTTTCAAGACATTGTTCTGATAGGTGATGAAGGAAACGACGCTGCCATTGAAAAGATAAGTAACTTGCCACTTTCTTGAAGGAAAATATAGGAATACTTTATCTGTTTTCTTGGTAGAGAAAGTATTTGAATGCATGCAGTAAAAGATTTAATATTTTATATGTTTTGTGGGTAAGAATGTGAATGCATGCACTAAACGAATGAATATTTTATATGTTTTTCTGGTAAGAAAATATGTTCACGCATGCAGTAAAAGAATGATTATTCTTTACGTATTCTTTACGTTTTTTCGTAAGAAAATATGATAATGCATGCAGTAAAAGAATGATTATTTCGTATGTTTTCTTGGTGAAAGGATGTACACTAATGGCATTGTGATACTAGCTAATTGTTAAGTTATGTGAAATAACTATGCATTACATGCATGATAGAATTAGCTAATAATGCGCTTCTAGGCTCATAGATATTTATTTCTATAGATTTCCTTTTTAGGAAAGTGCGCATACTTCATGTATGAAGATGATGGCTTTTATGAGTAGATTTCTTGAAACAAAAATAGAGTTTCCTATTTTTGAAAGATATATGAATAATGTTCATATCATATCAAGAACCCTACTTGTTCATGAAAAGACTATGTGCATTGAGTAAAAGTAATTGTGTTAGGAAAGACACATGTTGCATGCACGTAAGGGTAGCTATTGTGATTTTAGAAATATGATTTTATGTGTACATAGAGAAAGTGATCATGTTAACTTTCTTGCACAATATATTCTCTTGAAAGATTGTCTTGCTAGATGAGTTGTGTTGACTTCTTCATTTTGTTGCATGAAGGGTAAGTTAACCTTGTTTTTGCATTTTGATTTTTATGCATAAAGATGAACATCTTTAATAATTTCTCGAAAGGGAAGCTTGAGAATCCTTCATATAGGAATATAGTGAAATGAGGTTATAATGACTTCCCTTGAGAAATAATTATGTAATAGTTTACATGAAATGTTGATAGAATTCTAGAAAAGGGATTATGTGTTGCATACTTTCGAGGAGTGCTCTTATGATGGCTTTTATGATAAGCTACTGTATGCGTAAAGAATAGTCAATGTGTTCTAAAGATATATTCTTTGTATGGCTAGCGGAACTATTGGGCCATATTTCTTTAGGAAAATGATAGGTGAATACTATTATGCTCACATAACTATTATATTAGCTTCTTGTTGAATGACATGTGTAGCTTTCTTTAGAAAGGATATATATATTTGCATGCAGGAAAAGACTACATGTTGTGTGAGAATGCTTTATATATTCGCATGCATCAAAAGTGATAGCTAAGGGACTAGTTCTTTTGACAAAGTTTATGTAAATTTTCATGCAAGAAGATTTTAACTGATATTTTAGTTAGTCCCTTCAAAGGAAAGCCTTAGTGCTTGTGCCCTTTAAGAATATGTGCAGTGCTAGTTAATATGATTATTTAAAAATGTAGTCATGATGTCAATGTTGATAATGAGAACATGGACTTGTAAACTAATGTGTTATATGATTTAAAGGGGAACATGGACTTGTAAAACTAATGATTAGTTCTCTTAAAGAGAAATATGCATTAGTGTGAATAAGCATTGTGAAAAGTAGAATAAGAATTTACTTGAAGATATGCACTAGTTAATTAGTATGTTATGCTTGCTCATGCAGATGAGTAGATGTTAAAAGATCTCTTTTAGAGGTTGATTATTGATTCATTAATATGGTATCTAATCTTGTTGTCAAAGCTTGTTGACGACAGCATTGATAGGAAACAATGACGGTTGGTGTCAAAGAAAAGTGATGTTTAACATTGTGGCGGGAAAAGGATTAACGGGCCATGCAGATAAGTTAGAGTTGCAGGATCGTCCATTGCTAGAACAATCATGCCACAAGAAATGTGGTATGTGGCGGTATGTAAGTAAAATATTACATGGAAACTGTATCAGCTTTTAGCTAGTTATGTGACAACTTAATGATAATTCATTGTAATGATTTCATAACAATGGTTAAGGGATGGAATCCCTTATGAGCCATTGAGTGAGGGGTGAAAACCCTCACGAGCGTTTAATAATAAGATTAAACATTTGTTGGTTTTCACCCTACGGGGTTTCCAGGGTAAATTGGTGTTCAATGGTGTGATTGCCTTTTGTGTTAGTTTGATAATGATGAATCCTTGATGTTGATGGTTCTTTATTTGATGGCAATTTACTTGATGTACTAATGAATATTATATCTAATGGTTAATGATGAATTGTGGAGTTGTGAATTGGATAATTACATGTGGTAATTTGTATAAAAAAATTCTAACTCCCTACTTTTACATGCGAGGTTACCGGGGTATGTTACAAGTCGTATCAGAGCTAAAGGTTGCAATACTGGCACCTTTGGGAATTGGTAAGCGGAAAAGAAATTGAGGTACGCCACCAGTGGCTTTAACTCAGGTATGTGTTTAACAATTCACATATTGATTTGTGTAGTACACTACCTTCTGCATGATATGTGTGAATCATGTTTATAGTTGCTTTGAGTAGTAAGTAATAAAGTTGTTGCGTAACTATGTTCATGACATTGGATTCCTGATGATGATAAAAGACAATGAAACTTTTGTCGCACTTAAGAACAATATTGAACACTCATTACACTTATGAAAAATCTTGAACACTCATTGACGAAAGTGACAATCGAAAACCCACTTTTGAATTGCAAATATGACGATAACAATGATGTATTTATTAAACAGGATTGATGTTGCAATGAACTAATTTTAATGAGTTAATGCATGAATGTAAAATACGAGGATGTCCTTGGATTTGACGATATTGTGTTTTAAAAAAAGACTGTGCAAGACAAGCAACGGCAAGAGCCAGTGCATGCGCAACGTCCACCTGAAGACAGTCATAAATATTTGGCAGTTGTGGTGCATGGAATAAATCTTCAAAGTGAAATATCAAGACGGAGCCGGAGGAGGAAATAATTGGTACTTATGGCAATGCTTTTCACTTCAACCATCATTTTGGACCCTCTGTACATGATTTCTCATCTGTGAGACCCTCGTCGAGCTCCGTGGTGGTGTAGCATAATGAAGAGAAAGATTGAGGAGCAGTTTTGACATCGGGATCCTGCGGTGTGGAGGCTGCCAGGAAAAAGATAAGTATCTTGCTCGATTCTCTTGAATTAAAATATGTGCATGTTATTATATTTACAATATTGCATTCTGAGAAGATAGTTCTCGTAAGTTTTGTTCCTAGTTTTCCAGATTTTTAACTATCTATTTTTGTGCTATTTGATATGGATATTTTGGCACGCAGTAGAAAACTTTATCTGCTTGAATCGACTTGATTGTAATAACTAATTTTGGATTCAGTCTTTTCATAGATGCTTGAAGATGATTGGTAGTTGAGATTGGTTAGTATTGCATGAGTAACCAATAAAACTTATATGAATTAATTGCATTGGATTTAAGATTATTACAATTCATAAACAAGCGATGGTTTGATTGGTGTCACATGCGTGGAATGTGTGTATGATGATTCTTACTCTCCTTGTGCTATAGTTCCAGTTGTTTATGAGAAGAGTTCTTAATCATTACTTGGTTGTGTTTATGTTAATCATTACTTGTTGTGAGATAAAAATAATTTGATCCTCTATTTAATCATGGTTGAATTTATCTCTACTATGGGAATGACGGATTCTTGTGCATGTTGCATTCTAGTGTGAAGTTAATTGTAGAGGCATGTTCAGTGGGTAACATTTCTAGGACCCATTCATGGTAGAAGTACATGTGACAATTATTCATAAATAGACTACATGTGTTAATGAAGTTATTAGTAAACTCTAACTACCTTCCCCAACTGTAGATGCTTTCAAAGGAAAAAGGAAGCAAGGAGAAGGGAGAAGACCATGCTATAGGGACAGACGGAGAAGGGAAAAGAATCGGTAAGTCTGGTGATGACCAGATAGTGCTCGATGTGCATGTGAGTATTCCTTTGACCATGCTTAAGGGTTGGAAAATGATAACTATAGTGTGTTGATGTTAATGATTTTCGTAATGTCTCCTTGAAGTCATTATTATGAAATGGTCACATAGTAGTGATAAGATAGTTGTTGCATCTAACATCAAGTGGTAACTCTAGTGCATGTGTGACACTTAGGGATCATGCTTCTAATTGCATAAGTAAAGGAATTGCTTCCAATAAGGGCAGTTTAATTAGTTAACTATGCATGTTGAACCAACGGTTTGTCAGAACACCTTGATTATTCTTAATTATATTAATGATGCATGGCCAATGCTGACCATAGTAAACGTAAGATAATATTCCATTAATGACGGTATGGATTAAGACAACAGACTATGGGAAATTGGAAATGTTTAGATCATTGACTCAACTATTGTTGACAATTATACTTGCATATGCTTTTATACATGACGATATTGTATGCATGAAAAAAATTTGGAAATTGAATACTTGTTAACTGATGCATATTTATAACTAATGTTGCTGATGGGATTAAGTAGAGGTAGCTTAATGGCAACAAGAAAACTCATCACATAAATAGTTGCAATGTGAATTGCAATCATAAATGAGAAAGAATAAAGTTATATGATATGCATGAATTGTGTTATTTAGAATCTGAGTGCATACAACATGTCTGAGAAATATGTTTCCCATCAATCTAGATGTTGTGGACCCCTGATGAGGGTTAAGTGTAAATGCATGGTGTGCATGCATGTATATTTTGTTTATGATAATGTTCATATGGTTCATTACGTAAATTACTTTGGGAAAGAATGATAAAAGAGAAATTTAACATGACAGATAGTTGCATATAGTTGTGAAAGGCTAGAATGCCTTGGGTTGATGACAGTTACCTGCCTGGAGGGGTTGATGGTACTTGTCTGCCTGGATTGTGCAAGGCTGGAATGCCTTGGGTTGATGACAGTTACCTACCCAGAGGGGTTGATGGTACTTCTCTGCCCGGATTGTGCAAGGCTCGAATGCCTTGGGTTGATAACAGTTACCTGCCCGGAGGGGTTGATGGTACTTGTCTGCCCGAGTTTGGGTTGATGGCAGTTACTTGCCCGGAGGGGTTGATAGTACTTGTCTGCCCGAATTTCCTCTCCCTAGAATTCTTGAGCTGGTTGGCCAGTGGAATTCCATGTTAGACCTGGTAAGACCTCTATCAAAGAAACTGTCTGGATGTGGAAATGACTCGATTTGGTTGTGGAAACCAGTTCCCATGGGTTGGGAATTCTTTAGTCCATTGTGATTCTCATAGCTAAATGAATTAACTAATCGGCTATATGTTGTGGTAAAAATGGATTTTACATATAGTTGTGTGAAATATGTTATGCACATTTAACAGGAAATGAGCTTAGTGCTCAATAAGGAGTTATTGGAAATTTTAATTCCTTTGTTGTATTATTAATCTTGTGAACGTCTTGGTAGGGGCTAAGAAAATTCACTTGATGCAGTGATTCATTGTTTTGATGATTAGAGAGCTAGGTGCTCTTTTGGTACTTTTAGAAGTACTCTGTGGATGTCTTTAGTGAGAATCATTTTAGTGTGCTCATGGAGCAGTGATGAGCTCTTTAAGGTACTTGTAAAAGTACTGTGATTTAAAACTCATCTAACATTGCACAATTGATTGATAGTTAAAAGTATTTCATTTGACTCGAAATATTGTGACTAATGCGATTGAATTTGTTAGTCATACATAACAAGAATTACTTACCATGGAGGGTTGATGGGTTGTCCAACCACTATTAAAATGCGTACGTGAAAGTACTCATGATTTTCAAGAGTAGATGGTAAGTAATGGTAAGTTGACATAGAGAATTGTTTATTATGATTTTGAATACGGGTCAAATAATGGAAATTAGAACTTGCATATTTTTGCAATTATGAATGCTTATGGCTATTGATTTTTCTTATGTTATAACATTACTATTTTGTTTATCATCATTTCTTGGAATGAAATCTTTGATTTGAAAGTGGAAGGATCACATTTTGTGTGGTTTAGATGGTAATACCATGAGTAAATCTAAAGTTCCAATGAAGGATGACACCGAGGACGGTGTTCTTGTTAAGGGGGGGAGTATGTAACGTCCCTACCGTAATAACTTAGAATAATAAATAGTTATGAAATATTTACGAGTTAGTTATAAAACTGATTCCCGGTATTTGTGAAAACGGAATGAATCGATAGTGGGGGAAGGAGCTGGGTAAAACTTCTTGATTCAGGGGAGATCTCTTACGGAAGAGGGAAGAGGTTTTGTGTGGAGGTTGAGAACCCAACACCAGGCGTGTGTGGACTGCAGAACCTTTGTCCCTTCGATAACCTGGCCGCTTAACAATGGCTTCAACAGAGAAGGGTCACCTCAGGCCTGGTTGGATCTGACTTCAACCCTGAGAAGGATGTTGTGCTACCGTATTCGAGATGGAAACTCGTCATCCGCTCAGATATTGTTGGGAGGCAGTGCGGTTTTCAATAAAGGCTGAACGGAGTGCCATTTACCCTTTGTGATCTCCTCTTGCCCACAAATTTATTCCTCAGTGTGGCACTCTCTGATTATTACATGAACTTGGCAGCGCCTCTGCTAGCCGGGTTCACGTCCCTGGAGCTTCTGATTTGCTTGTCATCAAATGCAGAATAGTTTAGTTGAGCCACGCACAATGAGTATTGTGGTTCTAATATCTGCTAACTCCATCGAAAGCTCCTATGTCCCAATTCAGTTTGTGGCTGGAGTTGCAGAACAGACACTGCACATGTTATTCGAAGGCCTTTCAAGACATTGTTTTGATAGGTGATGAAGGAAACGACGCTGCCATTGAAAAGATAAGTAACTTGCCACTTTCTTGAAGAAAAATATAGGAATACTTTATCTGTTTTCTTGGTAGAGAAAGTATTTGAATGCATGCAGTAAAAGATTTAATATTTTATATGTTTTCTAGGTAAGAATGTGAATGCATGCACTAAAAGAATGAATATTTTATATGTTTTTCTAGTAAGAAAATATCTTCACGCATGCAGTAAAAGAATGATTATTCTTTACGTATTCTTTACGTTTTTTTCGTAAGAAAATATGATAATGCATGCAGTAAAAGAATGATTATTTCGTATGTTTTCTTGGTGAAAGGATGTACACTAATGGCATTGTGATACTAGCTAATTGTTAAGTTATGTGAAATAACTATGCATTACATGCATGATAGAATTAGCTAATAATGCGCTTCTAGGCTCATAGATATTTATTTCTATAGATTTCCTTTTTAGGAAAGTGTGCATACTTCATGTATGAAGATGATGGCTTTTATGAGTAGATTTCTTGAAACAAAAATAGAGTTTCCTATTTTTGAAAGATATATGAATAATGTTCATATCATATCAAGAACCCTACTTGTTCATGAAAAGATTATGTGCATTGAGTAAAAGTAACTGTGTTAGGAAAGACACATGTTGCATGCACGTAAGGGTAGCTATTGTGATTTTAGAAATATGATTTTATGTGTACATAGAGAAAGTGATCATGTTAACTTTCTTGCACAATATATTCTCTTGAAAGATTGTCTTGCTAGATGAGTTGTGTTGACTTCTTCATTTTGTTGCATGAAGGGTAAGTTAACCTTGTTTTTGCATTTTGATTTTTATGCATAAAGATGAACATCTTTAATAATTTCTCGAAAGGGAAGCTTGAGAATCCTTCATATAGGAATATAGTGAAATGAGGTTATAATGACTTCCCTTGAGAAATAATTATGTAATAGTTTACATGAAATGTTGATAGAATTCTAGAAAAGGGATTATGTGTTGCATACTTTCGAGGAGTGCTCTTATGATGGCTTTTATGATAAGCTACTGTATGCGTAAAGAATAGTCAATGTGTTCTAAAGATATATTCTTTGTATGGCTAGCGGAACTATTGGGCCATATTTCTTGAGGAAAATGATAGGTGAATACTATTATGCTCACATAACTATTATATTAGCTTCTTGTTGAATGAGATGTGTAGCTTTCTTTAGAAAGGATATATATATTCGCATGCAGGAAAAGACTACATGTTGTGTGAGAATGCTTTATATATTCGCATGCATCAAAAGTGATAGCTAAGGGACTAGTTCTTTTGACAAAGTTTATGTAAATTTTCATGCAAGAAGATTTTAACTCATATTTTAGTTAGTCCCTTCAAAGGAAAGCCTTAGTGCTTGTGCCCTTTAAGAATATGTGCAGTGCTAGTTAATATGATTATTTAAAAATGTAATCATGATGTCAATGTTGATAATGAGAACATGGACTTGTAAACTAATGTGTTATATGCTTTAAAGGGGAACATGGACTTGTAAAAGTAATGATTAGTTCTCTTAAAGAGAAATATGCATTAGTGTGAATAAGCATTGTGAAAAGTAGAATAAGAATTTACTTGAAGATATGCACTAGTTAATTAGTATGTTATGCTTGCTCATGCAGATGAGTAGATGTTAAAAGATATCTTTTAGAGGTTGATTATTGATTCATTAATATGGTATCTAATCTTGTTGTCAAAGCTTGTTGACGACAGCATTGACAGGAAACAATGACGATTGGTGTCAAAGAAAAGTGATGTTTAACATTGTGGCAGGAAAAGGATTAACGGTCCATGCAGATGAGTTAGAGTTGTAGGATCATCCATTGCTAGAACAATCATGCCACAAGAAATGTTGTATGTGGCGGTATGTAAGTAAAATATTACATGGAAACTGTATCAGCTTTTAGCTAGTTATGTGACAACTTAATGATAATTCATTGTAATGATTTCATAACAATGTTTAAGGGATGGAATCCCTTATGAGCCATTGAGTGAGGGGTGAAAACCCTCATGAGCGTTTAATAATAAGATTAAACGTTAGCTGGTTTTCACCCTACGGGGTTTCCAGTGTAAATTGGTGTTCAATGGTGTGATTGCCTTTTGTGTTAGTTTGATAATGATGAATCCTTGATGTTGATGGTTCTTTATTTGATGGCAATTTACTTGATGTACTAATGAATATTATATCTAATGGTTAATGATGAATTGTGGAGTTGTGAAATGGATAATTACTTGTGGTAATTTGTATAAAAAAATTCTAACTCCCTACTTTTACATGCGAGGTTACCGGGGTATGTTACACCTTCTTGGCTATGGAGCAAGGGAGCCATTTTCTTATTTTATACTTGTTGGGAATTTCTGATAATTTCATAACAAAAATGAAGAGAGAATAATGCTTTGTTTCTTAACACAGAGAAACTAAAATTGCTTCCTGAAGATAGAGTTTCACACACACACAAAAAGAACTTGTATTCGTTAACAATACTCACTGTTACAAAGTATTCCTCTAGCACAAGGATTACAACAAGACTACTTCAGAGGTAGTCCCAAATAAAAACTTCACTCTGTCTCTCCTTGAAAATTAACACTACTGTGTGTAACTTTTCCTTTCACTTCTTACTTTCACACTGTTGCGTATTACATTACATTTCAACAACAAAAAAAAAGCATGACATTACATTTTTCTTGTACCGTAAAAAAAACTACTCTCGTGAATTAAAAACAATAAAATTAAAAAATTCACCTCATTCAACAACCGTAGTAAATTTATATTAATTACTACACTGATAAAGTTGGCCATCAATGAAAATTCCAATTCACGTCATGTAATAAGTAGTTCCATGGTGCAAGCCTGTACATCGAGCCTTGGTATTAATCGGACGATTGTTAGCAAGATTTCATGACCCTTGTTACTGAACTTTACGAGCTAGGGAAAAGTTGTATTTTCAAACCGGACGATTGTTAGCAAGATTGCATGACCCTTGTTACCGAACTTTACGAGCTAGGGAAAAGTTGTATTTGCAAACCGCTCAGGGTACGTGTCAGCTGATGAGTGTGCTTACTGCCCCTAGAGAATTACCACCATTTCATAAAAAGCGGTGCGGGGAACTAGCGATTTTGGCGCTGCAGTTGAAAGTAACATTTCAACACTCCCATTTAATTTCAACAGATGGGTTATTAGTCATACCCAGACATTTCCTCAAAAACTCAAAACTTTTTTGCCCCAATAGTTTTGTGAGAATATCTACAACCTGCTCCTCAGTTCTGCAGTGCTCTAAAACAATTTCTCCATTGTTTACCAATTCCCTGATGTAATGAAACTTTGTGTCAATGTATTTCGTTCTCTTATGAAACACTAAATTCTTGGATAATGCAACAGCTGAGCTATTATCACAAAAAAACACAGTTCCTTTTGCTTGCTCTTGGCATAAACTTCTTAACATCCTTCTCATCCAAATTACTTGACACGTTGCTGCTGTGGCTACCACATATTCTGGCTCTGCTGTAGACAACGCTACAATAGGTTGTTTTTTAGAAGCCCATGAAATGGCTAGTGAACCCATGTGAAAAACATAACCGGATGTGATTTTTCGATCATCTACACTTCCAGCCCAATCACTATCAGTGTATCCAATTAAATCTGAACATTCTGAAGCAGTATATAAAATGCCAAACCTTTTAGTACCTTCAACATACCTCAGAATCCTTTTTGTTGCTTGCCAATGTGCTTATTTTGGCCTATCCATGAATCTGGAAATCAAACTAACATCATGCATTATATCTAGCCTAATTGCAGTCAAATACCTGAGGCTACCAACTATGCTCTTGTACAAACTAGGATCAAAATCCTTGTCGTTGTCCTCTTTGTTGAGTTTTAATCCCATCACCATGGGAGTGATTGTTGCTTTTCTCTCCTGCATATTAAATATTTCCAACACTTCATTAACATATTTCGCTTATGAGATAAAAATCCCATTTCCATTTTGTTCTACTTCTATTCCTAAGAAGTATCTGAGCAAACCCATGTGAGTCATTTGTTTGATTTTTACACAAGCTTGGAATGAGGAAAAACTATGCTTGAAATTGGTTTACATGCCTCTAGCATGATGAAAGGGAGAGTCTCCTATAACCAGATGGAAGTCGTTACGATGAAGCATGATGGTTATCCAACACATTTTTGGCTTTGTCTAGATAGGAACAAAGGTGATTGGGGTGATTCCCTTCACATAAACTACATGGAAACTTAATTTTACCACTAGGTGCATGCCCCCAAACCTTCATTACATTCACCTAAGTAGATTTCTCATGGCTATCAGGTGGATGGAATCAAGGTTCATTTACGAGATCAGATTTTACGAGATCTAATCAAAGACTCAAATTGGAACTTTGCTCCAAGGGACCTTGTTTCATTTTTTAATGATCTTGACACATCACAAGGAACTCTTCTCAGATTTCTTGTCTCATTTTTTAACGAGCTTGACACAAGACAAAGAACTATGCTCATACTCGTTTCATTTTTTAATGACCCTAACACAAGACAAGGAACTATGCTTGTGGACCTGTTTCATTTTTTAATGAGGTTGACACAGTAAAAGAATTATCCTCATACTCCTTGTTTCATTTTTAATGAGGTTGAAAGAAGACAAGGAACTATCCTCAAATTCCTTGTTTCATATTTTAACGAGCTTGACACAAGACAAGGAACTATGGTCATACTCCTTTTTTCATTTCTTAATGAGCTTGGCACAAGACAAGGAACTCTTCTCATGGACTTCTTTCATTTTTTAATGAGTTTGGTACAGTAAAAGAACTATCCTCATACTCCTTGTTTCATTTTTTAACAAGGTTTACACAAGACAAGGAACTATCCTCCGACTCCTTGTTTCATTTTTTAACAAGCTTGACACAAGACAAAGAACTATGCTCATACTCCTTGTTTCATTTTTTAATGAGCCTGACACAAGACAAGGAACTATGCTCATGGACCTGCTTCATTTTTTAAATGAGGTTGACATAGTAAAAGAACTATCCTCATACTCCTTGTTTCATTTTTTAACAAGGTTCACAGAGGACAAGGAACCATACTCATATTCCTTGATCACGACCCATATGAGGTCATGAATTCCAAGAATTTTTCATCTGATGGGAGAACAATGCTCTGGAAGGGATTCATATCAAGGAAACTGAGATATGGTTCTAATGCCCTCAATACATAATGTACAACATCACGGAATTGATCAGTAGTTGATGTAGGCATGGAGCAGGTTTCCACATAATTAACCCATGGCGGGGATGATACCATTGGTAAAGAAGGACAATTTAGGGAAGATGCTTGATTGGAAGCCATATTTGGACCAGGAATGAAAGTTGGTCAATGGTGACAATTTTTCCTTCATGCAAGAAACAAATCACTCGAGAGAGTGTTGAAACAACAACTCCCATGTCATAAACATAGTCGCACCCAAGAACTAAATTGTAATCTAAATAGCCTTGGACTACTATGACATTTAGATAAATTATTTTTCCTCCCAAAGTAATACGAAACTGAGGAAGGATCACTAATGGTTCATTGGTTCCTCTATTAAAAGCCAATAGATTCTAGGTAACAACCAAAAGTGGCGGCGAACCGAGCACTTGCTAAGTAGTTCAGGAAAGGATACTCATAGATGCACCTTCATCTATAATAGTGCCTGATACAATCATATTACAAAAACGTACTATGATCTGGAAACGCACATAAGAAGGAAGACATAATCCTGCCAATGAATTCCAATCAAAGGAATTGACCAGACTACTTGGAGGGGGTACTGTAGAAATGAGATAATTAACCCATTGAGTTATGAGAATGAGAGGATTTTCCACTTGTTTTGATGGAACATGAGGATTTCCCCCAAACTCATTAGAACTTGAAGAAACAAAAAAAACCTAAGTGGTATCATAGTCACTCTCTTTGGGAAAGGTAAGATTAAATGAAGGTGAAATTGAATCAACTGTTACCTCGACCTGTTGATTCGAGTCAATTATCGACTAAGAGGATTCACATTCAAAGAGATTGGTTTTGACCGAAGGTTGATTTGAGTCAGTCAATTCATCAACTAGTGAACGAGTATGGGGGAGTCTCTTGTAACGAGGTGAAATTTGTTGCAGTGAAGCAAGATGGTTATCCCACACTTTTTTGGCTTCATCGATAGAGGGAAAAAGGTGAATGGGGTGATTCCCTTCACATAACCTATAGGGAAAATTAACTTTTCCCTTCTTTCCATCAACCTTAGTACCACTAGTTGATGGTGTGTCACTAGAATGATCTATAGAAGTTGATGATAGAGGATGATGTCAAAGGGAAGACCATTTCTTCTAAGATCTTAGGAATATCAGGACAATTTTGAAGAAGATGGTCTCCCGTACAAATTTTTCATGGATATCAAACTTTCTGAGGCTTGACAGATGGTTTCTCATTAGATGTTGCCTTCAAAGTAATGGCTGCCTAGTTTCCCCTCTACTAAATTTGCTTCTTTTTCTTATTCCCTTTCTTCTTCTTCTTAGCCACTTGGTTACTAGTACCAATACTTTCACCAAGGAAAGAGGAAGAACGAGTGGAAGAAACAACTGAGGAAGAAGGAAAAGGGTCAACTTTAGGATCAACTCGAGGTTAAATTTGTCCAGTTGGAGTACTCGATTGTAGAGAAATAATGACATTTTGTATCAAGGAGGTTGAAAAAAAGCATACTTGAAAGCCAATGGTAAATCCCATAAGGGACAATGTAGTCATATAAGGAGCACCAATATTTCTGAAAGGAGCAAAAGGACTATGATTCTCATCTAAAGGAATTCCTTAATGGGTGGACTCTGGATTTGCCGCCATTTGCTTCAACCTAAGAGAAACTAAGGAGTGATTGTGGAGGATGTTATATGTGGTCAATTAATGTTATTTTAATCAAAGTAACATAACAAAACAAAGGAGGGATAATCTATGCAAAAGGTTTACCAAGCAACTGTGAAGTGCATAATACCTCTTGGTGAACCAAGAAGTATGGGCAAGCAATCTCCCTGACTGTTGTGTTCGGTGTATCACAATGTACAAGGAATCTGAATCGGTTACTTAAGAATGGATAGAAACCTAGTGTTTTCATCCCATATATACGTGAAAGTACGTGGAGGCCGAACCTGTATTAACATTGTCTAATGTGAAACTGCATAGTGAGGGCATTCCCATATACTTTATGTATTATAACACCGCCATATATACCTGAAGTTACGTGGACAAGCTACGATATAGTCACGTACGTGGAATAAGGTATCATACTCAGAATGTTTCATAGACAAGTTAACGACAACTGCTATGCTTTACGATGCCCGAACATGTCTCTAGCCTAGACCTATAAATGTTATTCATTAGGAAATAATGCTCCAATAGGTAAATTCTTGAAATAACATTAATATGATAAACCTTTTTTTCATTGAGTTGAACAGTGATGACCTTAGCCAATAGGAATAGAGCAATCAGATCTTTGACATAGAGAAAAGAGCACATCTAATGCAATTTCCCTAGCTATTCCTTTCAAACATTCACAAAATTTTTCAATGAAACATGCATGTATTTCTTTTCTATTTCCATAATGTGAATATGAACAAAAGGATAGCTATTCACATACAACCAATCAATCTTTAATAAGAACGAAGACTATTATGATAGTTCTGTTTCGAAGGAAAAGAAGACTTTACGAAACTTTCTTTCAAACAAAGATTAATCAATTTTATTCGAACCTTGATAATGACAAAGAAATCATTTAAGAAACATTAATCAATCAATTCAAAGTAGGTATAGATAAGGAGATAGAAACTTGTTCTCCGAGCCATGACATCCATTGATCAATCAACAAGAAAACAAGCAGAGAAAAGTTGGCAAAGTCACATTCCAAAATTAGGGAAACCGACCCTATGAGGATCAACGCAGCCCTGAATGGGAGACAATGTGCTTTAGAGCACTATCCTTAAGCCAAGGGTGCTTTGTAGTGCATTGTGTCCCCCACAAGCCTGCACTCGTGACAATGAGCCATTTCAAAAGGTAATTTGACATAGTTTTGACCAAATTTTCAATCCAAAAGAGATGAAATACTATGAATGAGCACATGTAGGGTCCGTAAGGATGTCCTAGGAGGTGGATAAGCTACTAGGAAAGAGGATCTTCCCCAATGGAGTCACCAATTTATTTTGGAGAATTTGGTTTCTATGGATAAATACTAATTCCCTAGATAAGCAGCCATATCTAGAACAACAGTTTCAAGTATTTTAGTCTTTTCCTATAACCAATAGATAAGATGAGAATATGAGAAGACCTACTTGTAGTCCCACTTTCCTCTCATCTCCTTTGTATCAATCATGTCGCTCATTCTCGTACTTAATATGCTTGAGAAGTACTTGTAAACAGAAACAAAAAACTGGGAATCGATCACAACAAAAGATCTATTGAATATAAGTGAATGGAATCAGATACATTTCACACATATAACCATTATAAGACAATACAAACATATGGGATAAAAGTTCAAATACTTTATTGAATAGAAGAAGGAACTACAACCATTGTGTCTGATTTAATGTCATTCCTCCAGCTTGGATCCCATCCACATCACATCAAAAGCATGACAAACTTGTAGCATTAAAATACTTGCTTCAAAGCCAATTCTCATAGCAAGATTATCTCCTTACAATTCAACATAATCCAGCCCCTAATCACTTGGATGAGTGGTCAATTTATAGGGAGATGAAGGAGGTTTTGTCATAAATGGTGGCATTGAATGGACTTCCATACTTAGACTTAGTTCCATGGAGGAAGCGATGAGATGATAGGATGCATCTTAACTCATTCTTCATCCATTTTCGAGCCCATAGGAGTTGATAAGTATTGGAACCTTCTAGATTACTCCAAAAGATAACAATATTCCCAAACACTATGTGAACTTCGCTTAAACTCGTCCAACACAGGTGAAAGGAAGCCTAAGAACTCTGCAGTTCACTGTGGCATGGACTTAACTGCTCTACAGCACACACTTACATGGGCCTATCTATGCTGGTCCCTCTAGAGGCCTTTTTTGTATGTCCTCAAGTCATGAAACTGCCTCAGAAGGAGGAATTCAAAGAGGTGACTTATTTAGGGCATGTAGAAACTGAAATTAGGGTTTGATGAGCCGTAAAACACTGATGTGGATGATGGGATTGATGTGCGCAAATGGGTCTATAACAGTGTTTCATATCAAATCCATATCAATAGTGGAATAAATTACACATGTCCTTCATAATGAAAAGTAGAAATATAAGAAGCTTTTTTATTTAGCTACTTTATATAAAATTATGTAATTTAATACCCCATTGAAATATAATATTGGAATTGAATCCTTTTATTTATCATAAACATTTATTTTTGTTGTTGTTGCTATTTTTAAGTAATAGAGTAAATATTAATTTATTATTTTAAAATGTAATATTACCTCTTGGGCATATTGGTCATAGAGCTCCCCTTTGCATAATCAACATAGATCTATCTTAACTCTGGATCTACCAAGCTCCTAGAGGGATCAAATCTCTCAAGATGAAAAAGTCATTATGAGTGAGGAAATCTTTTCACCTCGAGCGATTTTATTTCTCTAGGGTCTTGGTAAATGTGGATTTAAGATGAATCCATCCTAGTTTTGAGAAGCAAAGAAATAAAATATTTTAACTATGGTAAGTCCATATTAAAAATTGAAAGAATGTAATACATTGCACATTGTTCTCACAATAAAAAGTAAAAATGTTATTACTCTAGGCTCTTGGTATATGTGGATTTAAGATGAATCCATGCTAGGTTTGAGAAGCAAAGAAGTAAAATCTCTTTACTACAATCGAGTCCATATTAAGCATCGAAAGAATGGCATACTTGCACATCGCTCTCACAATAAAAAGTAAAACTATAAAAAAACTCTTTATTTAAAGTACTTTATTCATCTGAATGTAAAAACTATTTTATTTAATAGGAATATTAAAAAAAATTGTTTATGCCCAACAATAAGATTTTTTTTGTAAATATTTTTTTAACTATTACATCTTCACTAAACGTAATGTGAATTACACAAAGAAATATAAATAATATTAATTTTGCAATAAGTAATATTAATTTTGCATACTGTGTGTAGACTCTATATTATATTATGTAAAAAGAAAATCCATATAGTCCTCCTAAAAAATAAATTAATTTCTTTTAACTTTCACTTTTATTATCTCTTAATAAATTTATGTAAAATTATAATATACAATGAATAATTTTATTTCCAATATTTTTTTATCACTACTATTTTTAATTTTCTATTCTAAATATGATTTTATTATTAAATGTAACATTATTTAACTACATAAAAGTGAGTAACACAAAAAAATATTGAAATTTCATTTTGACATTCAAATTATTATTGTAATTGTAATATTATAAATTATAATACGATAACCATATTACTTGTACTCACTATTATGTTGTGGTTTATTTACTACCATAGTTAAGTTAAGATGGGATGACATATTTTGCATGATAATAAAGAAGATGATGTGGTGGGAAGAAGCTTGATATTTTCCACCAGATCACCACCACCACACTACTAGATATGCACACTAGTTAAACCAACGACGTTGCATATATGGTGCTCAGCAGTAAAAGCCTCTACTTAAAACAAACAAGCAATGTTCCTAACCAGCAGCCATCGTTTTGTATATAAATTATTTAAATAAATTAACATTAGTTTATAATAAACTTGGAAAGTTATATTACATTTGAAAAACAATGCAATGTTTACATTTTAAGGAATTACAAGCATCCGCAGATTCACTTATCGTCCATTTGTGGACGGGATGGGATGTCCGAAAGCACAATAGAAATATTAAAATTTTACACAATTAATATAGGTTAATTTTAAGTTAGCATTTATTCATTGTTGCTATTTATAAAGTGTTTAGAGGGATGAAAACTTTTAAGATTGAAAAGCTTTTTTTGGGTGAAAAAAATGAAGAAAGACTTTCACCTTAGGATATTTGATTCCTTTAAAATCTTTGTAGATGTAAAAATAAACCTATACTAGTTTTAGGGAACACACTAATAAAATATTTTAACTATAAGAAATGTTTAAATTGTTACATGTCATGCACATATTAAACATGGAGTGAATTAAAGATCTCCATCGTACCATGAATTAGAAATAACTTATTGATGGAATAAGAATAAGAACTCTCTAGCTCATTCTAATGTACCAACGTTGAGATCAATAAATTAATTTGCAAACACCAGAATTCTATTTGATCTTAACGCTCTTCTTTAACCTGAAAACCGCAGGCTGTCAAGACAGGGCCTTCTTAATCAACGCATACACAAAAATGGTACCCATTGTCTCAAACAAAAAACGGAAATCGTTTTATTGCCAATGTGTTAATATTAATATCATTACAAAAAAAAACAAAACTCATTTGCATCCACGGATACACAGCACCTCAGGCTTTCAAATCCGCTACTCAAAGGTCACACCAAAACAAAGAAAAAAAGACAATCCATTAAACATATGTTGCTCTATTATGGACAGTGCAGGTCCTTAATATATCTCTATCTGAACAGTAAACAAAATACCAAAATAAAAACGTTGTTTCAACACCATAAAACAATTCATTCATCTTTTCCTGGAGGTTCGATCCTAAAATGACTCAAAGCACCCTTATCAATCTGCGGTCCCCTCACAAATACGTTGAAGAACTCTTTATACTTGTGTCCCATGCACAGAACCGTATGCTGGTCCTCAAATCAGGAACGCCGCTGGAGCAAATGAAGGATTCCTCCCCAGGGAAATAGAAGGCCGGAATTGACATACGCACAGTGGCAGATTTTTTTTTTTTCTATTGTTACTGCTCGATGTAAATCATTCCTCGATCTCTCATTGCTTACCACTGGTGAGTTAATTCCCCCCTGTCCTCGTTGTTCGTGATTGGATCCTGTGCCTTTTAAGAAAAACGACCACGTATTCCCTTTTTTACCGCAATTTCCTCCAGGGAATACGCCCCTCCGCCATATCTCCGTTGGGCGTTTAGTACAGGTTCAATGTTTGCCCGAGAATCTGGTCCAGCACAACTGTATTTGTCACAATCTGCGGTTAGCACATGTACATAACACAACCATTTACCAGATTGCAGGCCCATGAGGACTCGGCGTTGATACGCTCCAAAGATCTTCAAGTTACAATTAATTAACACTAGAATCGCCCCTTAATTAACTTCTGTTATGCCACTAATTACGCTAACTGATAGATAAGGTGACCGCCCAGAAATTTATTCCAACAGACTATTTTAATGCGCCTAACAATCAAATATCAAATGGAGATATGTCACTCTTTACAATAACAACTAATTATGAAATCAACTCATAGTAATACTAAAATTAACAGAAAATAAAATCCAGTTTTCAAGCCACAACATGCGGGAAATTTCCCACATTGTTGGCCCGTCCCGATGCTCCTGCATCAGACTCCCGGAGAAGAAAAGATTGGTTCTTTAAACTTCCAAGATTTATGCCATATTTCTGCAATTGAGTTGCTATCAACCAACTGGAATCTTCTGCTGGCTGCTCCTTCCACTTGACAAGATACTGAAAATATGTCTGCCCTCGTGGTTTTTTAGATATCCTCTGATCTAAAATAGCCTCAACTTCTTTCTTGAATGTTTTCGGAACCTGTTCTTTCCAATCCACAGTTTGAACTTCATCACCTGTAGTTTCAGTCTACAATTCTGTTTCTGCCTCTCTGAATGAATACAAGTCTGCAATATTAAAAATGGGAGATATTCCGATCCCTTCTGGTAGCTCAATCTCATATGCATTGGCTGAAAATTTCCTTTTGATTTTACATGGCCCTATCTTCTTCAGTTTCAGCTTGTTGTAAGTTTTTGTAGGAAATCTCTCTTTCCTCAAATATGCCATGACTAAATCTCCCACTTGAAATTCTTTGTCCCTTCTTTTCAGATCTGCCCTTTGCTTGTATTTCTTGCTTCTTTCCTGTAGTTTACCTTTAACCTCTTCCTATAGCTTTTGCATTTGTTCAGCAAACTCTTCAGCAATTGCACTTCTAGCTTCTTGCTTCCCTAAGTCTCTTAGCTCATGTACTCCTCTCCGATGCATTCCGAAGACAATCTGAAATGGACTCATTCCAGTGCTTCGGTTTGGTGTGTCGTTGTAAGCAAATTCAGCTTGCGCTAATGCCAAATCCCACTGTTTGGGATTTTGATGTACCAAGCTTCTTAATATATTCCCCAAACTTTTGTTTACAACTTCAGTTTGACCATCCGTTTGAGGATGGTAAGCTGAACTAAAACTGAGCTTAGTTCCCAGTTTCTTCCAAAGTGTCCTCCAGAAATGCCCTACAAATTTAGTGTCTCGGTCTGATACAATACTTACAGGTAAACCATGCAATCTTACAATCTCTGAAAAGAACAAATTTTCTATGTGTGTGGCATCATTAGTCTTCTTACAAGCAATAAAATGAGCCATTTTAGAAAATCTGTCTACAGCAACATAAATAGAATCATTTCCTCTCCGAGTTTTTGGTAAACCCAAAACGAAGTCCATACTCACTGCATCCCATGGCCGATCTGGTATGGGCAATGGCTGATATAGTCCGGTATTTTGACTCCTTCCTTTGGCATACTGGCATACCCTGCATTTCTCAACAAACTTTTTGACATCAGTTTGAATTTTAGGCCAATAATAAAAAGCATTCACCTGAGAAAAAGTTTTGTCTTGTCCAAAATGACCAGACAATCCTCCACTGTGTTTCTCTTTCATGATGTTCTCTCTCATGGAACATTTTGGAATGCACAATTTGTTGCTTTTAAATAACAGGCCTCCTTGAACAAGGTAATCCATCCATTGACTTTTGTTATGGTTCACTGGATTCTGCACTACTGTGTAGATGTCTTTAAAATCCTCATCATCCTTGTACATTTCTATCATTTCGTCAAAACCTACAACACCCACTTTAAATTCTTGCAAAAGAAAACTTACTCTGCTCAATGCATCCGCTACTTTGTTAGACTTACCACTTTTATGCTTTATTACAAAAGTAAAACTTTACAGAAATTCCACCCACTTGGCGTGCTTCTGATTTAGCTTTGGCTGGTTATTGATAAACTTCAAAACATGGTTATCTGAATATAAGATGAACTCCTGCGATAGCAAGTAATGTCTCCATTTTTTTAATGCCTGCACAATAGCGTAAAATTCTTTATCATAAGATGAATATTTTTTCTTTGCATCATTTAACTTCTCGCTGAAATATGCTATTGGCCTTTGCTCTTGGCTTAGCACCGCACCAACTGCTTCTCCACTTGCATCGGTTTCCACTTGAAAAAC
>APFE031422681.1:0-18706 GCA_000404065.3 Pinus taeda
TCCTTCTATCTTGATAGTTTGAGGACTGGTAATTTCGACCAATGAATTACAAGATATGGTTGGATTCATTTCTTCTTCCTCGATGTGATCTTTCACTTCTTGAACAGTTTTCTTCTTGATATGCCCTTCTATCTTGATAGTTTGAGGAGTGGTAATTCCGTCCAATGCATTACAAGATATGGTTGGATTCATTTCTTCTTTCTCGATGTGATCTTTCACTTCTTGAACCTTTTTCTTCTTGATATGTCCTTCTAACTTGAGAGTTTGAGGAGTGGTAATTCTTGCCAATGCTTTATAATATATGGTCAGATTCATTTCTTCTTTCTCTGGGGTTGGGTCCTGGCGTATGTCCTCTTCTTTTGATGTTTCTTGATCCTTTTCTTCCTCCTCTTCATACTCTATGTAAAATAATTTCTTCTCAGCACACTTATGACCTTTAGTGCATTTGCTATCACAATTGTAACAAAGTCATTTTTCTCTTTTTTCTTCCAATTGTTGTGGTGTAAACCTTGTAGGTTGTGGAAGGCTAGGAGAAGAAACACTTCCATAATTATAGTCGTGAGTGGTGGGATTCCTTGTTTCCATAATTTTGCTTTCAATTTTTCTTTCCCACCTGAATGCCTTCTCCAATGAATCAGGTTCCCAAAGACGAACCTCATGTTGAATGTTATCATTTAAAGCACCTATGAAGACATCAATCCTTTGCTTTTCTGGAATATCATTTGCCCTTATATTCAATTTTTGAAAGTCCTCAATGTGCTCTTCCATTGAACGCTTTTGTTTGAGATTTATCAATTGGCTAAAGAAGGTGTTTCTCTTTGTATCTTCATAATGTGCTAGCATTTCCTCCCTGAAAATTGACCACGTAACAAGTGGTTTACGAGAACAAATCTATTTATACCATAAAAATTGATCCGATTCTAAATATGAAGATGCAATACGTACCTTTTGCAACAGTTGCACCTCATGTAGATCAAAATATTGTTCCATCTCTAGTATCCAATTTACCGGATCCTTGCCATCAAACTTCCTCATATTTCCTTTTCTTGATTTTAGGAGCTTGATCTTGAAACAACTATAACTTTGTACTTTTGGCTCTTCCAGTTCTGAAATTGTGACCTATAGTAGCCCTTTGTGTCATGTTTCTAATGCCACCAGTCTAATTAAAATAGAATTCTCCAAGAAAGAGTTATGCATAATCTCCCAAGATGACCTAATTATATACCTTTCCAAAAGAGTGAACTTGTATGAAGTTCCACGTGTCACTGTTTTGACTTTTGGATCTAAAAAATATACACAAGAAACTACAGTCCATCCTATTTTTGTAACTTCTTACGAACTTTCAAACTAATGCTCAGAGAGACAGTTATGACAATTTTCCCAAGGTGACCTGTTTGGAATGTAATTCAAGGGTCTGCAAAAACCCTAACTTCCTTAGACTATATCTCTAAAACTATAGTGAGACAGGATCTGAAATTCAGAGCCGAGGTTCATACCGATGTCTTATCAAATGGGTTTTTGTTTTAGCTTCTGAAACTTCGTAGTGAAAGAGTTATAGCGAAAATTCCACGATGACCTGTTTTAGTTGAAATTCTAGAACTTGCAAAAAACCCTAACTTCCTCAGATCATACCTCTGAAAATATAGCAAGACAAGCTCTGAAATTTTGGCTTGAGGTTCAGCACGAGTTCATATCAAATGGGTTTATTTTTTGCTTCTAAAGCATTGCAATATATATATATATTATAATATATATATATATATATATATAATAAATAATATAATAATAATAATAATAATAATAAAATAATAATAAATAATAAAAAATAAAAAATAAAAAATAAAATAAAAATAAAAATAAAATAAAAATAAAATAATAAAATAAAAATAAATAATAATAAATAAATAAATAAATAAATAATAATAATAAATAAATAAAAATAAATAAAAAATAAATTTATAGCAAAAATGTCACAATGACCTATTTGGAGCAGCGAAACCCTAGAATCCAAAGCTCTGATACCAAATGTTATGAAACCAGCTCACTAAAAGATAGAAAAGATACATCAACGCCTTAGAAACAGGCCTCTTTGAGGGGAAACCTCCTTTACATTACACAAATGAACAATTCTTAGATTATACAAATGATAAGACCTCCTTTCTATATATAGGAGTCTAAGGGGTCATAATATAATCAGAGCCAACATAACAATAATAATGTAAGGGCACAATAATAACAGTAGTGGGCTTCTATGGGGCACAATAATAACAATATGGGGACTACATGGGCACAACAATATAATAAGGGGGTTGTACTAATAACAATAAGGGGTTACACTAGTAGTATAGGGGGCTAACAACAACCATGATCAACATTAAAAAAATGCAACAAGCACATGAAATGCAAGTGTAAGAGACACACATGCAACTGACATGCATGCATGACCAACACATAGCCCATCTAGACTGAGGGGTGAACCATGATCTGATACCACTCTATAACACCCTCCTCCTACATCTACCCAACTAACCAGCCAAAAGGGGTGAGCATGCGATGAAAGACTATTATGGTTAGATTTGACATTGTATGTGACCTTGGAATCAATGGAAACACAATACACAAACTTTCCACATCAGCCACAGGACCCCTGAGGACCATGCCAACACTTCACGCAACTTGCCCCTGGGTCCCACTGAATTTGTTGGTCACTTATGCTCTGGTAACTCTCATGCTATAGGCATGACAACATCCAAGGACCTCCAGTCACTCTCACAAGCCTACTTGTTAGTGTCCAGGGACCAAATTGTCTAGTTCTATGCCAATGACCCCGAGATTTGAGCCACTTTTTTAGGCTTAGAGCCCAGGTTACTTCCTAGAATGGAATGACATCTTAAAAGCAGTAAAAGAACAGGGATGCAATGATGCAAATGCAATAAAGTTAAACAAGACCTTAACTAGACCCCTACTAGCCATGACAGACATTTCATCAAACATATCATAAACATGTAATCTACAGGTGTAAACAACATAAGTAAGTATAGGGATCTCATACTTATCTAAGAATCACTATGAACCATTGTTCCCTCATGGAATTTTCTACATTATCATCTATTAGGTCATAGATATATTGTCCATTCATTTACAAGTAAAAACATGATGAGAACCATACATAGTTGTTGTCATAAAACATACATATAACCAACATAGTAATAACCGAAATACCTTAGATATAATAGCCATAGATTCCACATATAAACCAATACATTTACACATGAAAATCAACAGAATGAATTTCCCATTAATAAATGCATAAACCAACTGGAGATGGGACTACCACGTTCCACCCAACCATAGATTGGTCGAGCCAAGTCTCTCTTCAGCCAATCACCCCCGTGCCATATTCCAAGCATGAATTTGGGACCTCATAGAACACACCAAAAAGAACCAAACAAGCATGGATTCCACTGGACTTCTCCACCTACACCGTGAGGAATTTAAATGCCTCCTAGTCTCTCAGGCTTTACCGTAATCCACAGTCCGATCCAGGGATCACTAGGCCCTACACCGAGATCCACTCTCTAGGATTTACCATACATCCCATCCTGGGACTACTAGGACCAACAAAGAGCAATAAACCTCTTGGATTTACCATATATCCCGTCATTCACAGACAAGGACTCCTAGGCCCACCGAGGTAAACAATCTTGGCTTTACCATATCCCATAGTCTCACTCAGAGGATACTAGGCTAGTGGTTTTAGCATGATCCATAGTTCAGTTTAGGGACCACTAGGCCATGTGTTTGTCATTTTGGAGATCCACCCCACTCAGCTTCGAATCTATCAGGTAATCCAACTCAACCTAAGTATGAGAACCCATCTCATCAAGGCCATCAAGAAATGGTAAGGCTAGGCTGAAGAACATTGTCACACCTAGAAAAACCCATGCCATGATAGAAAAGAACCACATGCAATACCATGAATTCAAAATCTAGCAAGGAAAATACACATGCAAATCAATACCTGCAATGAATCCTTCTATAGCTGCTTGATCCTACCTTTCCCTGCTTCATCTTTGTTTCCTATTGCCTTCTTTGCCTTTCTTGCTCTAATGCCAAAGTGCTCTAGGAAAACTCTAAGTGTCCAAGAGTGAGAGAGAGAGAGAGCGAGAGACAATAATGAGAGAGCTCTAAAACTGAACTGACAAAGTGTTACCAATTGATCCTCATAAGCATTTTTATGAATGAGGCCTATATTTTCTTCATTTTACAATATTTTCCTTCATTTTCCTCATCACATGCAACCTGTGACCTTTCACCTCCTTTTTCTCCTAGTTTCCATTATTTTCATAAATAATTGTGCCAAAAATGCCATTTTTCCTTTTCAAAGCTTTATCCATTTCCTTTGCCAACTTCCTTGGCCATAATAAACCAAATGAACAGCCCCTAGGATGTCTTGCCCAACATTCAGCTTGGAATAAGTGTCCCATCAACCATGGTTGTTATTTTCAACTTTTATTACAAGGAATGTTCACCAAGGTTGTTAAAGTTCTTTTCATTGGATCGAGATTTGTTGAATCCAAGGTTAGTCTCCTTGTTCATCTTGTTGGTTTTTGTCTCAATCTATTGTGTGTGTATTACGTGTTCCCCTCTGTAACTATGGCCCCTCGGATGAGAATGCCAAGTTGTAGAGGGGTTGCGAGCTACTCATTATCTCATCGTCGTAGGTTATTTGGCTGGGATTCTGGTGAATTATTTTGACTCTATCCCTCCCGAAGTCTGGAGGGAAATTATCCAACTAGAGTCAAAGGAGTTTGGAGACCGGTCACACTTCTTTGATTCAGAGGTAGGAGTAGAGGGCCTCAAATGGATCCCTGACCCGAGGAAATTTAGAAAGAGAAGACTTCACTTTATTCTTTTACTTGCAGTGCACCAATAGACGGATACCCTCCTCTGCATGGTCCTCATATATAAGCAGGTAGATAATTACAAATTGTTCGCAAGGCAAGAAGATATCAAAACAATTCTCTGGAATATATTTTTTTTTTGGATGATATTGTGTCAAGATTAGCTAAGGTGGAGAAGTATGTGGTTTCTGACTTGGTGTCTGAGATAGAGGAGCCTAATGACTCCCCTACAATCATTAATGGTGTTCTATTATTGCATCTCCTCCTATCATTGCCTCTCCACTTGTAAATTCCTCCCCTCTTTCTCTAGTCATTATATCAAATTGAAGCAGGTTCGACAGATTCAGCTTTCTCCATTTTAGGTGGTCGCATAAACTTGAACTCAATGGAGGCACTTGGAAATTCCTCTTTGGAATCTTGGTGGTCCACATTATGGCATACTATTTTTGCATAAGCTTGGTTTTTTCTACACAGGGATGGCTTATGATGGTTCCTTTGTCTCTGTAATTTTCCAAAGTATTCAGTGTTTTCCAATTCTGAAAGTGTTTAGTTTGTGTTTTCTTATGGATTTCCTCATGGATCTACTCTTTTCATCCTCATTTGAATTTTGTAATGTACAGTGGCTGAGGCCAAGGATATACTTGGTTGTTATGGTTCAGCCCTCCTTTGGTCCTTTGTCTCAGTAGCTCAGTCTTCAAGTATGATTAGGTAGAAATGATGCTCTTCTTGTTTCACCTAGTTGAAGGAATGCTCTCTGAGGTTATTATTTTTGGAGTATCTAAAGATATATGTACTCACTGCAATACCTCCTTTTATTAATAGAAATATTTTGCAGAAACTTAAAAAAAAACAACAACAAAAACAAACAAACAAACAAACATTTGTTTTTCCTTTTTTAAAATAAAAATGACTTACCATCTATGTATCCAAATACTTTTAAAATGTGAAATAATTGTTTTATAAAAGCTTCATGCCCATATATATCAACTTTGTTTCACATTATCATTATCATTTTCATATATATATTATAATTATATGTTTTAACTTTGTTCCATGATATCATTTTTATTTATATTTTGAAAATATAACTTTTTTATGGTCTAACTATGAAATTATCTTTCTAATTATGAAATTTTTATAAATGAAAAGACTTTACTACTTATTCAAATGCTTTAAAAGCTGCAACAAATCCTTTATATCCATCAGTGTTTAACTATTTTCTGAAATATCTTTAAAGTCGAAAATGAGAATTATCTTTTTTAAATAAATGAGACTCTATGTATCCAAAATCTTTTGAAACTATATAAAGGAACCTATATTTATCCAAAACATTTTGAAAATATATAAAAGTTTATTTATGTCCATCCATACCAACTATTCTCCAAAATATTTTGCAAAGAATATGAAAATGGTTGGTCTCAAGCAATTAAGGAAAAATCGTTTTTAAATCAAGAGACTTCAAATCGTGTTAAAAAGATATATATTTTGTTTCTTTGTCAAGTTGTCTGTGATTCTCCAGGCTTGAACTATGGCTTGAGGAGTCGTGATCTAGGGGCATCTAATCCATCAAAGTCACCCAGGGATCGCATCAAGCCTGGACCACACTAGCCCTAACATGACTGGATTTTTTAGCATGTCTCCTCCCCCTAGCACAGGCCACAACCACCCCCCATGAGGTTTGATCTTGGGTCACCTTGCTAACGAGGGCCATCCTCAACCACTTGTGCCAATGGGACTTGACTATTCAAAAGATATATTAAACTAATAAATTTTTTATCTCAATCTATTTCAATTTTTCTCCATAATATATTGACAATGTGAAGAGAAAGTTTAGTCTCAAATAATCAAGGATTTCTTTCTTAAAATTAAAAATATTATTAAATCATGTATGCACATGGTATTGCGAATCAACATGGATTGTGTAGTTGGTGGTGAAATGCTTAACACATACAAGTTAGAAAATTTATACACATCTCATGTCTAATCAAAATAACTTGTGTAACTGGTGGCGAGATTCTTAACACATATAAGTTAGAGGAAATTGTTATGTTGGAGAGTTAACATTACTAAAAGTGGGGTTAATCAATATAGTGCATTCATGGTCATCAATTTTCTGTTTTTTTTCAATAGTTATATGAACTATTATATAAGAAATAGTACATTATATGAATAACATGTCTAACATATAAACAACATTAAACTACAACACAACAAGGATATTCTTCTTTTCACTAAGAACAACAACCAAGACAACACTAACTTAAATGTCACATAAATAAAAGTTTTATTACCGACTATTGCCCTTTATGATGCAAAGGGACCCTATAAAAATATTGTTATTAGTTAAAATGTAATTTTGATATGTGGATTTGAGAAAATCGAGGAGTAGAATTTCAACTCAAAATTGCAACTATAGTTGGAAAATATGGTGACAAGAACTTCTTTAGTTTGTCTTATCCAAAATGAAACATGTACCAAAATATTTTCATGATAATTTTTTTTCAAATGTAAAAATTCTTGCAGAAAACATTGTCTCACAAGTATTGCCATGGATACAAGGGACTCAAATGTCAATCTCTAATTTGGAACTTAAACCTATACCAAAAAAAATTCATGATGAAATTGTTTTAAGTATAAAGATGCCTACAACAACAAACATTTCCTTAGAGATATTGTCAAGGATATATGGGACTCAATATTGATCTCTAATTTGAAATTTAAATGCATGTTAGGTATCTTTTCATCTCCTACTACACATAAACATTGGAATTTAAATACATGTTAGATAATTTTTTATCTTTGTTGTAGGAGCTAGTCGGCTTAGCTAACTAGTCCAGGTCAAGTCGATAAACATATATTGTAACAACAAGTGTCATAAGAAATTAACTAATGTCGGATTAGTTATGGTGTCTGGTTAGAGAATTATATTGTTGAAACTATCCCAACAGTATATATATATATATATATATATTATATATATATTATATATATATATATATATATATATATATATATATATATATATATATATATATATATATATATATATATATATATATATATATATATTATATATATATATATATATATATATATATATATATATATATGGTTCTCAATTATTGTATCTTCATATCTTTATTTATGCTCATTATGTGATTGGATGTTGTCTGTACAACTAGTAATTATGCTCACTTTCCCTAGATTACAACAATGGTTCTGTTGTCATTAGTCAGAACTCGAGTCACAAAATATGCAAGCATAAATGTTAACATTGGAGGAGATATAGTTATGGTGGGAGACAAAAGTCAAGAATTATTTGAAGAAATATGCAAAGAGAATCAACTATCAATAGCAGAAGCAAGAGCCATTTTCTTCACAGAAACACACGAGCGATTTATCGAAGGTGACCTGATAGATTTGAAGAAATTCCTCGATCACGTCGCCCATGAAAATCATCAGGACGAAATTGATGCCTGAATTCTATTGAAACTATCAAACGACGGTCGAATAAATCTACACTAGTGGGTTGAATCAATTCTGGATGAGTTTTGCGAAGAACAAGCAATAGAGATCGAATTTTGTTGAATGTGTTAAAGGCGGATTCTTTGACAACTTCCACAACAAATTATTCAACATGATTCCTACCCTTTTAAATAAGTTTATTCTTGAAAAGGGCACAGGAAATATCATTGATTAATGACCCCTGTTACAGACAATATTGACTGGTGAAAGGAGAAAACTGACTAAAAAAACTTCCTTGACATCTAGTACAAAGACACAAAAGAAGCATGGGATTACTTTTTAAGAAAATAGACATGATCATCAGATACTTCTCCGCGAACCAACACAAAGATAGGTTGGCATGGGGGGGGAAATGAATCATCATAAATAAAGAGGGAAGAAGGAAAAAATGAGTAAAGTTGGAGAAGTACATATAAATCATAGAAAAGGAAGGAAGAAGGTCGACTACCAGAAACAAGAAACAAGAAAGTAATCAGAAAAATAATGATCGAAAATATAAGCATTCGACTGACATACATAAAATAGCAAAGGAAAAGAGACAACATTGATGAGAAAAAATAAGAGAACAAGAATACCAGAGGAAAGAATGAAGAATCAAGAGCGTGAGAGCGAAGATGCATGGGACTCCTCAGATAAGTGGAGATGCATATCACTCCCTGCTCCGATAGAGAATAATGGTCTACTTATAATCACTATCAAGCAAGTAGACGCTATGGAAATTGATGACTGTAGTCCAACAATAAGAAGAATTATGACTATAGCAATAACAAGTCCCATCGTTCACGAATTCCTTCAGCAAAAATTAAAAACAAAAAAGAATCAGACATACCTACAATTTGGCATAATGAGAAGAATAAAGAAACCACTTAGAAATTAAATATCCCAATGAAAATCGAACAAACAATAACAATAATGAAATATAACAAGTACTTCTCCAACTCCAGAATCTCATGATCATGCACCCCTTGCTGAAACTAGTATCTATCGAGGAAGTTGAAAGTGCAAAACCAATCGACGAAGAGTTACGACCGTGAAAGAGTTGGTTCATCGAATATATAGATACAATGTGCCCAATTGACGCATCAATTTCAGAAGACATCATCGATAAAGAACAAAACAACATGCCTCAGAACAATCAACTCATTGTTGGCTCTGTTAAAAATGACTAGATGATTAAGACTAACATATGGAACGTCGATACCCCAGATAAGATAAACGGGATTGAACCATATACCCCTATAGGAGGGCGATGAAGACCCAAAAAAATAATGGCTCGTTTATGAAAAATTCTGGTGAGGAAACGATGTTACTGATGAGGAAAAAAAAATGGCACAATTAGTTGCAGCCTTAAGGAAATTCACTTTGAAGTGGTTCATGAATCTTACATAGAAGCAACTAAAGTTGAAAAATGAAATCAAGAATAGCTTCCTTACATTATTTAAGGCCCAAGATGTCGAGCATGTGATATAATAGAAATTAAAATAAATTAAACAATAACCAAATGAAATAGTATGAGAATATGATAGAAAATTCAAAGACTTGTTGAGCCAGATTCCATACGTTATCCATGGAAATATTTTATTACAATGTTATGTGGTTGGTCTCCTCCAGAAGATCGATGGCCAACTTAAAACACACGAAGTCACAACTTGTGAAGAATCGCTTAAGCTAACACAACGTATCAAAACATATGATGAAGGCGAGTCGATTATCTCACTGACTGACAACAATCTCAAAGACAACCTTAAACAACTACCAAAATTATCTGTTGGCATTGACACTGCAAAAGAGAAACCTATGGTGCACCAACTGTTGCATGGAAGGACATACTAAAGACAACTATAAATATGCATATTATTTTGATCAAGACGTCTGACAAGTACAACCTTATGTATATTGTGATATATGTCAAATCACTTCAAAACACTCAAGCAAAGAATGTCAATATAATATTCAAAATTCCAAATTGAAATGGTGTGCCATTTGCGAATATAACATGCATTCCACACAAGAATGCCCGCTTAACAGAAGAAGAATTAAAAAACAAATTATCACGTTGTTACAATACACAGGCCATATATTGATTTAATGAGCCACCATCATACGGCAAATGAGGATCTAGTCGAGGAGGCTATGGTGGTCGACAAGGGGGATACAATGGCAAAGGTCATGGTCATGGTTGAGGTCGAGGGAGATTTAAGTTGTATACTTGTTGGCAACATGGGAACCTAGATATGGACTCCCCTTTAAAGGATAAGACTGATTTTTGCTTCTGCAACATGTGTGGATTGGGGGATCACTCCTCAGAGGATTGCCCCAATATTATTGACAAGGTTTTAAATAAGAGAACTATTGATTTGTTACAAATTGCTCCAAAACAAGAAATTATGAATTCCAAAACTCTCCATGTAGTTACAAGGTTGGGTGTCGGAAAATACAACAATAATCAAAATTGTCAAGTTATTCAACCAATAGAAAACTCAACTAAATATCCAAATATGCAGGAACAAAATGACACAATGTTAAAAATAGTGGAATTCTTTATAAAGGAAACTAATCAAGAAAGGATGTCTAAGGATATCATTTTGGAAGAATTTCTAGAACTTCTAAAAGAAGAGAATTTTGTTGGTCGCTTAGCAAAACTCTTAAATATGTTGAAAGACTGTAATGAAAACAGAGAAAAATGCAAAAAGAAATTACATCTCTCTCATGGGAAACAAATGGAAGACCGTGACTCACAAGTCGATTTAGAAATAAATGGGTATATGATTAAACAAGTTGTTGTCTATTTTTGTTCACAAGTAAATATCCTTCCACAAGAAACATGGATAAATATGGGACAACCAAATATGCACAACATGATCAACTACCTTTAACTTTTTGACCAGATATTTATCGAACCTATGAGGACACTAAGGCAAGTACAAAATTCAATCATGGGGATCCTGGCGATGGTCAATTTTGAAGTCATTGACCTAGTCAATGGAACAATTGCATACCATGTACTAGTTGGGTGACCTTGGGGACGAAGAATGAAAGCAAAAATATCCCAGGAGAAAGATATAATATAGCTCAAAGGCAACAATAAGAAAATCACCATTCCTCTAGATCCCCGAGAAGGGAATCCTTAGGTCGAAGCCTGCGACAAAGAGACTGAAACAAGAAGACTCTACCAGATATCACATGAAGACCCTGATTATGTTGAACCAAATGATTTTGGTGAAATTTTGACAGGTTCACCACTCTCCATTAGACAAAACTCCAATAGAGAGCTCTATGAATGGAAAGTTGAGAATCGTTAGAAAATTATATATTACAGAGCAATGTTACACATAAAATATTATAGAAACACAAACACATAAAACAAGAGAGGAACAGATATACGTGGCTCACCCAGATTGGTCCACATCCACGGAGAAACAACCAGTCCTTCCTTTTATATTATCTAGCAAAATGAAGAGATACAACCTGCAACATATCCGTTGTAATTTCCTCTTCGATCTCACAATATCTTCTCTCTTTTTCTCACTCAGAATACATATGCATACAACTGCATGACAATTCCCTCATATATAACGAGGGGTTTCCTTCTAGGGAAAAAAACCCTAAATTAAGCATAACTTATACCGTTAAATCATAAAAACTCATATTGACTACAAAATTAGAATATTTTACAAGGCAATTTTACATATATTTTTAGCTTTGGGGGCACTGGTCCCAAACCCCTGCCGGGGGAGGGCGGGGAGCTCATAAAATCACTGTCACCCCCGTGATGGTGATTAAATGGGCCTCTTTGCTGCCCTGTTAGGAACTGGGGTCCAATGCGATGATAGCTCTAAATAAAGAAGATAATCAGGCTCCACACACAATAATCTCCAACTTGGAGACTGATTATTGCAACTCCACCACTGCTTCATTTTCTGGACAATGCTTCCACTTTGGACCTGGTTATTTCTCATCTTCATCATTATACTTGAAGACCAATTGAAACCGAGCATAATCTAAGCTTCTCCCTAGTTACAACTTTTGTTAACATATCTGTAGGATTCTGGCTAGTGTGTACCTTTTCCAACTTCAACTTTCCATCTTCCAACACTTACTATATGAAATGGTACTTGAGTTGTATATGTTTAGTCTTGGAATGAATTGATGAGTTCTTTTTAAGATCAATGGAACTCTGGCTATCACTATACAACTTTTCCATCTCTTCTTATCCAATTCATCCATAAATCTTTTTATAGCAGCAACATACTCTACTTTTGGTTTTGAAAGTGCAACAACACACTACATTTTTGAAACCCAACTAATAGTTGTTCCACCTACAATAAATACATACCCTGTGGTGCTCCTCCTGTTATCTCTATCATCTGTTGTATCTGCATCAACATATCCTTATGGAGCAATGTTTGAACCACCAAAGCATAATGCCTTATTTGTGGTACCTCTCAAATACTTGAGAATCCATTTCAATGACATCCAATGTTATTTTTCTAAATGGTTCATGTACCTACTTACAAATCCCACTGCATGCGAAATATCAGGCCTTGTGTAGACCATTGCATACATTAAGCTTCCAACTTCTGATGCATATGGAACTTTAGACATATAATCCATCTCTTCCTAAGTCTTGGGACACATCTCCTTAAATGGCTATCCAAAGGTGTACTAATTGGTTTTGCATTCTACATATTAAATATTTCCAACACCTTTTCTATGTACTCACTCTAAGACAATGTTAATTTGCGATTTTTCCTATCTCTAGTTATTCTCATACCAAGGATTTGTTTTGAAACACCCAAATCCTTCATTGCAAATGAATTTGCCAATTTTTCTTTGAACACATTTATTTCCTACATGTTAGACCCTACAACAAGCATGTCATATACATACAATAACAATATAATATAGCTGCCATCATTTTCCCTTTTGAGATAAACACAATGATCAGAGTGACATCTAGTATAACCTTGTTCAGGCATAAACCTGTCAAATTTTAGATACCACAGCCTTAGAACCTGTTTTAGGCCATCCAAGCTCTTTTTCAACCTAGACACTAGTTTCTCCTTCTCTTTGACCTCATGCCCTTGTGGCTACTGCATATAGATCTCTTCCTCGAAATCCTCATGGCGAAACGTCGTCTTTACATCTAACTGCTGAAGATGCAAAGCTTTTGCTACTACTAGACTTAAAATAGTTCTGATTGAAGTCATTTTAACAACTAGAGAAAATTTTCATCAAATTGTATACCTTTCTTATGTGCAAACCCCTTCACCACAAGTCTAGATTTATACCTTTTTTTACCTCCATCTTCTTCCTTGAACCTGCAAACCCATTTATTCTACAATGTTGTTTTACCTATAGGAAACTTGACTAAGTCCCAAGTCTAGTTATGTACCAAGGAGTCCATCTCTTCTTTCATGGCTAGCTCTCACTTCTTCTTAGTTTCTACCTGCATTATTTCTTCATAACATTCTAATTCACCAGAATTAGTTAACAATACATAATATAATGAAGAAGAGTATCGTTCAAGGGGTCTACTTATCCTGGTAGATTGTATAACACCACATTCATTTGTTTGAGGTGCACGCTATTGCTGTGGTTGTTGTTGTTATGGTTTTTGATCATTATGATTTTCAGACACCTTTAATTTTTCTGTGATCCAATCAAGCATTGTGTATTCTTTGTATTCTTTTTCCTATTTTTTTTCCTGCATCTGATCCTTATACAAGACCCTTTCATTAATATGACATATCTACTCCTAATGATTTTGTGATTTTTATAATCATATAAGTGATAACCAAAATAATTAACACCATATCCAATAAAGGTACATTTATTTGAATTCTCCTCAAGCTTTGTTCTATTTTCTTTATTAATGTGGACAAAGGCTTCATAACCAAAAGTCTTTAAAAATGAGTAGTTTACCTTTTTACCTGTCCATGCCTCCTTTGGAATACCATCATACAAGGAATTTGAAGGCCCTTTGATTATTAGATAAACAACAGTATCTATAGCATCCACCCAAAATTGTAATGGCAATTCTACATTCAATATCATGCACCTTTCACGCTCCATGATTGTCATGTTCATCCTTTTTGACACACCATTTTTCTATGGTGTTCCTGGAATTGTCTTCTCTTTGTGAGTTCCATGCTCTAAATAGTACTTATCAAAGTATTTGTTTCAATATTCACCTCCATTGTCTGATCTGAGATAATTTAAGTTCTTTCATGCCTCATTCTCAACCAAAGATTTCCATTTCTTGAAAGTATCAAATACATCATATTTATTTTGAATACAATAAATCTATGTTTTCTTGGTTGCATCATTAATAAAAGTAACATAATAGTGAGAGCCACTGAGAGATGATACCTGAGAAAGTCACCATACATATGTATGCACAAGCTCTAATTTTTCGCTCTTCTTTTCTTCACCAACTCTAAGAAATATGACTCTCTTTTGTTTTCCATAAACACAATTCTCACAGAAACCCAAATCAACATGCTTCAAACCTGGAAACAAATTTCTTGAGTGAAGAATCTACATCCCCTTCTCACTCATTTTCCGGAGTCGATGATGCCACAATGTTGTATCTGCTCCTGTGGAGGTTAAGCCATTAGCAGAATTATAAATACCATTACATAAATACAATGTACTAACCTTTTCTCCTTTTTCTATTATCAGAGCTCCTTTAGTGACCTTTCAGGTTTTATCTCTAAAAGTAGTTACACAACCTTCACCTCCCCTGAATCTACCACCCAGGCATCGATAATATTTTATAAAGAAAGAATCTGCCCTATTGAAATTAGATTTTTATTCAGATCTGGAACATGCCTTACCTCCTTCAATAGCAATTGGTTTCCATTTTGTTGTTTTATGAAAAAATTACCCATCCAATGATTTTATAGGGTTATCATCACCCAGACAAACTTGTCCAAAATCTCCTTCAACATAATCATAAAAATGTTTCCTATCAAGTGTAGCATGGAATGAGGCCCCTGAATCTACCACCCAGGCATCGATAATATTTTCTAAAGAAAAAATCAAAAGATCTTGCAACACATCATCTATCACATTCACTTCGTGGTTGTTTTCTTATTGTGTATCTCCTTCTTTTCCCTTCTTAGACTTACAATATTTCTTCAAGTGTCCTTTCTTCCTGCATTTTCAACACACTATCCCCAATCTAGACTTGGGTCTTCCTTTCCTTGAATTATTGCGATATCCTGGGCTCTTTCCTCTTTCCATTTTCTTCCCCTAGTCTCTACAGTCAAAGAATTACCTGATGTCTCACTAGAGCTTTTCCATCACATTTCCTCACTAAGGATGGCACTGACAACATCATCAAACTTTAAATTACTAGATTCATAAATAGAGTTACTAATGGCCATAACTAAGAAATTCAAACTTTCTAGCAATAAGCATAGAAATAACAAAGCCCTAAATTCATCAAAAAAAATTACCCCTACAAAAATTAACTGACTAGTAACCGTATTAAATTCATTTAAATGATCAACAACAGATCCACCTTCTAACAACTTCATATTAAATAAATGCTTCATAAGAAATACCTTATTTGAGGTCGAGGGTTTTTTCATATATTTTGTCCAATGTTGACATTAAACCCTTTGTTGTTGTTTCCTCTATTAAAGGCTACCAATGCCACTAGGCACAACTGTATTGTTTCAAGTGCCTTTATGTCGAGAATCTCTCATTTTGTGTCTGTCATACTCATCAGCGTCTTTGTTTTATGGCTCAATGGTAGGTACATATATTTTTGATACAAATAATCTTCCATTTGCATCTTCCACAACTGGTAGTTTTGGTCATTAAATTTCTCGACCCTAAACCTACCATCTTCCTCCATTGATCCCACTCAAACCAGGAACCCTTCTCTCATGCGAGTTTATCAGCCAAATAGACCTTCGGCTCTAATACTAGTTATTAGAAAATTATATATTACAGAGAAATGGTACACATAAAATATTGCAGAAACACAAACACAAAAAACACATAAAACTAGAGAGACACAAAGATATGTGGTTCACCCAATATGGGCTATGTCCACGAAGAAACAATTAGTCCTTCCTTTTATATTATCCAGCAAAATGAAGAGATACAACCTACAACAAATCCTCTGTAATTTTCTCTTCACTCTCACACAATATCCTCTCTTTTTCTCGATCAGAATACACATGTACACAGCTGCAATACAATTCCCTCATATATAGTGAGGGGTTGCTTTCTAGGGCAAAAAACCATAAATTAAACATAAATTCCACTGTCAAATCATCCACCTAATGAATGGTTCAGATTGACTACGAAATTAAAATATTTTACAAGGCAATTTTACATATATTTTTAGTTTATGGGGTGTTGCCCCCAAACCCACGCGGGGGGGGGCGGTTTCTCATAAAATCATTGTCACCCCCCTCGGACCCCCATGATGGCGATTAAATGGGCGAGATTTTCGCCCCATTAGGAACTGGGGTCCAACGCGATGATACTGTTGGCATTATGACACAAGTGTTGTCCTTGATGGAAACTCACTCACAAGTCAGTTCAACTTTGATGAAAGGAAACCCACAATGTAACAGATCCATTAAGATGTAATAGGGCATTGGTACAGAAGAACAGGGAGATGGAACTAAAGTCTACTAATCAGAATGAAGAAGTTGAAGCTAAAGGATGGTGAAAAACAGTTTAAGATGTATACACAAATCCACTTAGTAAAAACAACATATACATGCAGGTCCATAGAATAAAAAGTACGTATACATATACATGCACTCCAACAAGAAGAAAAGCACGTACAGGTTGGAAAATCAAGGAATTTCAAGAGTAGAGAATACCACGGGTCAATACCCTGGTATTAGCCCATAATATTGAGCGGAGTAACAACTATTTGATCCCACCCAAGAATACCACAGGTCCTAAGTGGTTTTGGTTTGAGGTATTGAGAAAGTCCTAAAACTATATAATGAGGAGAAGATCATAAGGCCAAGGTGTGCAAGTGAAAAGGGTTTCTAAGGAATGCTTCTATCTGCAGTATATTTTATGTTGTAGGGGCTATCTTGGTGATTTGATCTGAAATATTTCATGCACCTTACATTCAATGTTGGATAAGGATCATGAAACCTCAAATGACTTATCATTGAATGATCTGATATTGGTTGGGCCAGATCTAATTGTGTACACCTGTTTTATTCTTTGAATGTCATGATCTAGGTTTGTCTGAAGTCTAGAATAGCAGCGAAGTTATGAGTTAATATTTTCAGATTTGTACACTAGTTTTCTTTGGTGAAGTAGAATATACACGCCGGTTAGGCTCTTCCAAGTAGCGTATGCAAAAGAAAAGTATGTTGTTCAGAGATGACTAATCTATTTGATTAGTATTGTTTTTTTACTATTGTTTGTCAATGAAGTCTTCTTAGATCTGAATGTAAAACTGAATGCATAAGGAGTTTGATATCGATTGATTGATTGCATAAGTGAGAAGGGTGATCTATGCCACTGCTTATGTAAGGCTTTGTAAATTAACAGTATATGTTCAGTATATTGCTTGTTGGTACAGACTTGATTTAGAAGTTTTATGTTTTAGTAGTTTTGAAGGTATACGCAGGTTTGATTAAAGGAAGTAGTGTATACACGTAGGTTGGGTTCATTAAAGTAGCATATACATTATGATGCATGAATTTTTAGGTTGCAGCTAGTTCTGAATGATGATGCAGGTTTCTGGGTTCAACACAGTGTTCTGGTGACAATGATATGATTGTTCAAATTAACTGATTGTTTTTTGATGCAGTTTGAGCTTCAAAGTTTCTGATGGGTCTAGTATGAAAATTTGATGAAATGAGGACTTCATGTGTATTTTTGTGTACCAGGAGCATCCATTTTAAAAATTTATGAAGCGTGGTCCCTAATGTTAGAAAATTATATATTACGGAGCAATGGAACACATAAAATATTGCAGAAATATAAACACAGAAAACGCACAAAACAAGAGAGACACAGATATACGTGGTTCACCCAGTTTGGGCTACGTCCACCTCGAACAGCCAGTCCTTCCTTTCTATTATCCAGCAAAATGAAGAGACACAACCTACAGCAAAGCCGCTGTAATATCCTCTGTTTTCTCTCACAGTCTCACCTCTCTGTTTTTCGCTCACACACAGAATACACATCCATATCACCGCCTCAAATACAATGCCCTCATACAAAGAGAGGGGTTGCCTTCTAGGGCAAAAAACCCTAAACTAAACATAAGTTCTACCGTC
>APFE031422681.1:18716-45905 GCA_000404065.3 Pinus taeda
TGTTTCTGTTTCTCGCTCACACATAATACACATCTATCTCGCCGCCTCAAATACAATACCCTCATACAAAGAGAGGGGTTGCCTTCTAGGGCAAAAAACCCTAAACTAAACATAAGTTCTACCGTCAGATCATCCGCTTAATGAACGGCCCAGATTGACTAGAAATTACTATACTTTTACAAGGCAATTTTACAGTTGTTTTTAGCTTCGGGGGCGCTGCCCCCGAAAACCCCCGCCAGGGGGGGGCTCCCAAAGGTCGCAGCCGCCCCCATTTTGAACTGGGGTCCAAAGTGGCGGTACTTTTGAATATAGAAGATAATCGGGCTCCACACCCAACACCTAAAGGAAGAGATAAGGTCGTAGCCTTCTGTAGGTTGGCACCTATGTACTAGTAAACACATTGACTAGTACAAGAGTTAGGGGGTTGTAGCTCCCTTCCAATAGAAGCTAGAAAATGAGAGAAGGTTGTAGCCTTCTATAGGTGAATGCCTGCGTACTGGTATGAGTCTGCACTAATAAAATATTGTAAATAGATTTTCTTATTATTAAAAGGAGACAGAGACGACAACAGTAGGTGGTTTTCACCCACAGTGGGTTTCCACCTTAAATCTTGGTGTTCATGTGTGTTTCTTATGTGTGATAATTTATTTTGTTTTTACTGCACTATTTAATAAGTTACTAATGCACTGGTTATAGATCAACACATGATAAATTAACTAACTCACAAGTTCTTTGTGTATATACTGGTTTCACTAATCACAGTAGTGTGTACATGCTAGTGTTGGAAATAATATTGAGGGGGGGGGGGTAAATCAGTATTAGAAAATCAAACAATTTTTCATTTTCATACTCAGATACATATATGCTACTTCAGTTAAGGGAACCCGCGTGTACATGCAACTTTGTTTAATGCAACTAGCGTATATCCAGTAAACTTATGATTCAGTTAATCCATCATATGTTGATATTTAATTAGTGCATCAGAACTTCATTAGCCACAGAATGAGTAAACAGGTGCAGTAAAACAGAATAGTTCATCACACATAAGAAACACACATGAACACCATGATATAAGGTGGAAACCCAATGCGGAACAAAAACCACCTGCTCCTGTTTTCTTTAATATAAGAAAAACTTGTTTACAATCTTGTACTGGCGTAGACTCATAATAGTACATAAGCACCCACCTGTGGAAGGCTACTACCTTCTCTCATTCTCCATCTTATACTGGAAGGGAGCTCCAACCCCTTGGCTCTTGTACTAGCCGATAAATTTACTAGTACGTAGGCGTCGGCCTACAACAAGCTACAACCCTCTCTTTTCTTCCAAGGACCACGTTTCATAAATTTTCATACTGGATCCATCAAAGCACAAAATCAATCACCACTACAATACAACCATCAACCACATGTACATCATCAATCTCTGAATCACTGAAACCATGTCATCAACACAGTCACCAGAACATAGAGCAGAACCCAGAACTCTGCAAAAACAACCACAACCAATCTGAAACTTCAAATATCATACTTCAAATGGCATACACAACTCTGATGAGCCGAAACTATGTGTATATGCGCTTTTACCAAATAAAACCCGTGTACACATCTGCAAATATTAACTCAGAACTTTGCAGCTATACCAGACATTAGTCATACCCAGATCATAACATTTATACAATAAAACATGCTTCAATAATTCAGATCTAGTCTATCCATGATCAAACCACATAATGATAATACATTCCAAGCCTTATGATCCGATCCATCATCCATATTCAACCGCATAGGTGCATCCTTGGTTCAAATCAAGAAAAGCATCACAAACCCATAACCTGCATACTAGATCTCACACTTCATCAGATATTCAATACTTGCACACTTCCTCTTTGGCCTAATGATCTTCTCCTCCTTATATAGGTTTAGGCCTCTCTCAATACCATGGTCCAAAACCATGTAGGGCCAATACCTTGGACCCAATACCTAGGGTCAATACCTCGGACCAAATACCATGGGTCAATGCCGAAATACCATGGACCAAATACCACGGACAAAAACTATGGTTTCCAACATGTACGCACCTTTCCTTCTGTGAAACTGCGTGTGTACATATACGCACGTTTAATACATTGAACCTACGTATATATGCTACTTTGTCACAGTGAACCTATGTATACCTCTCTCTGATCATTAATTGTTTGCTCTTGACCTGTTGTACTATGATCTGTCATCTGAGTGAGTTGCCATCAAGGACAAAACCTATATCATTCCTGTATCATAATGCCAATAGCTAGTTCACTTCACAGAAGTAGCATATATAAATCTCTTTGGGATATGATAAATTATTAATCTGATAATACTGATTCACCCCCCCTCTCAGTATTATTTCCAACAATTGGTATCATAGCAGGTCCTTCAGTAGAAGCTTGATCGCTTAAAGGAAGATATTTCAAGATGAATAATCATGAAGGCATGGGATCCATCAGACCACCAATCTTCAATGGGAGCAACTTAGTATATTGGAAAATAAGAAACAAGGCCTATTTACAATCACTTGGAGCCGATGTTTGGGAAATTGTGGAAGGAGTATATCAATTTCCAGCAGCAATTCCTACAGACTCTGCAGGTAAGAAGTTGTACAAAACCAATGCCAAAGTTGTCAATATTTTATTGGGAAGTCTGTCAGAATAAGAATTTGTCAAAGTCATGCAGCTGAAGACAACCAAAGAAATATGGGACAAAATCATTTAAAGCTATGAAGGAGACTCTCAGGTAAAATGTGCTAAGCTTCAAACTCTCATAATTCAGTGTGAGACTCTTAAGATGCGTAGTGATGAGAGTGTTGCTAGTTACTTTTTACGTATAGATGAGATTGTTAATTGTATGAAGAATCTAGGTGAAGAGATAAAGGAAGCTACTTTAGTTGAAAAATTTTTGAGATCTTTGTCTTCTAAATTTGAGTCAAAAGTCTCTGCCCTAGAAGAAAAACAAGATCTTCAAACTATTACTGTGACTCAACTCCATGGAATCCTAACTTCCTTTGAAATGAGAAAAGGATGTCCATCTGATATGAGAGAAGCTGCTTTTAAAGCATCAGCAAAGGGAAAAGAAAAGGAAGATCGCAATGAATCAAAACACATTTCAGAAGAAGAAGATGAGGTAAATTTTGTCAAGAAGCTTCAAGAGGGTTCCGGAAGATTCAGAGGTAAACTACCTTTCAGATGCTTTGCTTCTGGTAGAATTGGCCATTTTGCTGCCAAATGTCCTCATAAAGATAAATACAAAAAGGAAAGGAATATGCAAAAGGAAATAGAAAACAGGTTGTGGATAGAAGGAGTTACTATACGCATGAAGATAGTGATGGCTTATCCAATAGCGATGAAGATGAAACTGGCCAAGATTATAGAATACTCATGGCTTATGACAATGATGATTCTTGGATGCCTTAGAAGAGGAAGACTTTCTTGAAGAAATTACTAAACTCAAAATCTGTTTAGAAGAAAAGAATATGATCATCGATACATTGACTCACCAACTCACTGAAAGAGAAAAACACAATGAAAATCTAGAATGTGATATTGCGGGTCTAAGAAAAGAACTTGAGAAGACAAAATCTCTTAATCTTAAATTTGATAAAGGATCTGAAACTTTAAATGAAATCATCAAAGTTCAGTGTTCTCCTCTGATAAAGATAGGTCCTGGATATACTGAAGAATCATCTCAATCACAGAAGTCGTCAACCTCCACCACAGGCTATCTTGATGCAGCAAAGACCAATGAACAATATGTCAATTGTCAGCAAATGCCTAAAATTACTCATTAGGTAAATCAAACTCAATTTACTCCAAGGATGAATATCATTAGAAGCTTCAACCAACGGGTAAACAATGCCAAAAGATTCTATGATCGCAGAAACTTCTTTAATGGGCAATGTTTTTCATATCATAACTTTGGGCATAAGGCTGCTCAATGTGTTGCTTACAAATCCATCATGACTAGAGAAGCACGAAATAAAAAGAGTGTAACAGGAATCAAGAAAAGTTCCTATAATAACTTTTCTCCTCTTGAAAATGAAGTAGAATGTTCGATTTGTAACAACTTTGGTCATGAAGAATCTTTATGCAGAAGCAAATTTTGGCAATCACTTCAAAAGGAGAAAACATCATTAAATCCCAAGATATGGAGAAAGAAAGAATCTCAATTAGAAAGATGTGGCATAGCTCTGTATGCAAAAGGACAAGAAAATCAATGTTACATCGACAGTAGATGCTCCAAATACATGATAGGTGATAAAGAGAAACTTCATTCATATAATGCTTTAGAAAAAGAAAAGAATGTCTCATTTGGAAATGACACTCTAGCTGTCATTAAAGGTAAAGGTTATGTCTTCTTGAAAGAAAAGGTTAAAGATGGAAATGTCATGTATGTAGATAGTTTAAAGCATAACCTATTGAGTGTCAGTCAAATGCGTGATCAAGGAAATGAATTTGAGTTTCAATCAAACGGATGTGTGGTTCATGAGCTTGATACAGGAAAGACTATGATCAAAGGAACAAGAAGTCCAAAAAACTTATACATACTCAAAGGAGGACAACAACAATGCTATCTAAGAAAAACCGATGAAAATTGGCTATGGAATAGAAGATTGGGACATCTAAGCTTTTCTCAAATAAGAAAAGCATGCAAGCTCAAGGCAGTTCATGATCGTCTAGATATCAGCATCCCAGAATATACCATATGAAAACCATGTCCAGTCGGTAAACAAACCAGAGTTCACTTCAATGAAAAAGAAGGATCAGCAAGTAAGCCTCTTGAACTCATCCATACTGATTTATGTGGACCAACAAGGAAAAGGAACCTTGTGGAGAAGAATACTTTATTTTATTTATTGATGATTTTCCAGGATGTGTTAGATAGGTCTACTAAAGCATAAAGATGGAGCATTTGAAAAGTTTGAAGCATTCAAAGCTTTAGTTGAAAATGAATCAGATCGAAAAATAAAATGTCTTAGATCTGGTCGAGGGGGAGAATTCATATTAGATGAATTATTTGACTTTTGTGAACAACATGGAATAAAGAGGAAATTCTCTGTCGCCAGACTTGTTTTTAAAGATTATGCTCAACAAGAAGGTATAGAGTTTGAAGAAAATTTTGCACCTATTGCCAAACTTGAAGCCATAAGGATTGTTTCTTGCTCTTTCTGGTTTTCGAAAATTCAAAGTATATCAAATGGATGTAAAATCAGCCTTCCTTAATGGAGATTTAGAAGAAGAAGTTTATATTGAACAACTAGAAGGATTCATTCTTGGAAATGATGCAAAACGTGTATGCAAGCTTAAAAAGACTCTCTATAGAAATTAAGTTCATCTACATCTAACCGACGCATAAATATTCCTACCTGAGATTCACATTGCCACAATCTTTCCAATCTATGCCCTCGCACTTCTAAAAATATTAATCATGCATTGGGATAGAGGAGGGCAAGGAAGAACCTTCAAATCTTTGGTTGAAAGAACTCAAGCTATCTAGCATTACTATCCTCCACCGAACCTCAAGATGTAAATGAAGCCTGGAAAGATGAATGTCGGGTCAAGGCCATGGATGAAGAACTTGACCAAATTTAAAAGAATGATACTTGGGAGTTAGTTCCTAGACCTCATGATAAAAATGTTATAGGAACAAAATGGAAATTTAAGAACAAGCTGAATGAAAATGGAGAAGTTATTAGAAACAAGGCCAGACTTGTTTGTAAAGGGTATGCTCAACAAGAAGGTATAGATTTTGAAGAAACTTTTGCACCTGTTTCCAGACTTGAAGCCATAAGGATGTTTCTTGCTCTTTCTACTTTTCAAAAATTCAAAGTATATCAAATGGATGTAAAATTAGCCTTCCTTAATGGAGATTTAGAAGAAGAAGTTTATATTGAATATCCAAAAGGATTCATTCTTGGAAATTAAGCAAGACTCATATGCAAGCTTAAAAGGACTCTCCATAGAAATTAAGTTCATCTACATCCAACCGACGCATACATCTTCCTACCTGAGATTCACGTTGCCACAATCTTTCCAATCTATGCCCTCGCACTTCTAAAAATATTAAATCTCACATTAGGATACAGGAGGGCAAGGAAGAGCCCTAAAATATTTAGTTGAAAATGAATCATATCGAAAAATAAAATGTCTCAGATCTGATCGAGGGGGAGAATTCATATCAAATGAATTCTTTGACTTTTGTGAATAACATGGAATAAAGAGGAAATTCTCCGTCATAAGAACTCCTCAACAAAATGGCGTGGTTGAAAGAATGAACAGAACAGTTCAACAAATGGCTCGAGCAATGCTTGATGAATCTGGAACTCTTGCAACCTTCTGGGGTGAAACTGCATTTGATGTCGTGATTATTCTCAACAAAGCAAATGTTTGTATATATAGCTATCAAACTCCATATGAACTTTGGTATGGTAAGCCTCCTACTGTAAAAGACTTTAGAGTGTTTGGAAGCAAATGTTTCATCAAAAGGGCTGATGAAAAACTTGGTAAGTTCGAACCCAGAGCAGATGAAGGAATTCTTCTTGGTTATTCATCCAGAAGTAAAGGATACAAATATTATAATAAAAGATTTCGGAAAATTGTTGAAAGCATTGATGTTGTAATTAATGAAGCATGCAGAAGCCTAGAACAAATGAAATCAACAGAGGAATATGACAATGATGAAGTTGGGGAATATTTTCCCTCATCAAATCAAAATGATATAGAAGAAGAAACCAATGAAGCACCAGAAGAAGATACAACAGACAGGGAAAAGACTCCATCTAGGTATGTTCAAAAGAATCGTCCAGAATCTCAAATTCTAGGAGAAAAGGGGGCTGGAGTACAGACAAGAAGAACTCTTACAGGTACCTCAATTTATCTAGCATTACTATCCTCCACCGAACCTCAGAATGTAAATGAATCCTAGAAAGATGAATGTTGGGTCAAGCCCATGGATGAAGAACTTGACCAAATTAAAAAGAATGATACTTGGGAGCTAGTTCCTAGACCTCATGATAAAAATTTATAGGAACAAAATGGATATTTAAGAACAAGCTAAATGAAAATGGAGAAGTTATTAGAAACAAGGCTAGACTTGTTTGTAAAGGGTATGCTCAACAAGAAGGTATAGATTTTGAAGAAACTTTTGCACCTGTTGCCAGACTTGAATCCATAAGGATGTTTCTTGCTCTTTCTAGCTTTTGAAAATTCAAAGTATATCAATGGATGTAAAATCAACCTTCCATAATGGAGATTCACAAGAAGAAGTTTATATTGAACAGCCAGAAGGATTCATTCTTGGAAATGATGCAAAACTCGTATGCAAGCTTAAAAAGACTCTCTATAGAAAGTAAGTTCATCTGCATCCAACCGATGCATACATCTTCCTACCTGAGATTTACGTTGCCACAATCTTTCCAATCTACGCCCTGGCACTTTAAAAATATTAAATCGCGCATTGGGATACAGGAGGGAAAGGAAGAGCAGGGACACTCATTCCAGTGGAGCCATATGAGATTTGGTGACCACACTTTAATCAATATGCATTCAACAAAATTGCCATAAGCTTCAAGAAGTTGTAATTTACTGATTCCAAACACCTTATCACTAAAATTTTCCTCCTCCCAATGATTTTTTCCCCTTCCCATGAACAACCAATGAGACATTATCATTATGCACACTTCTATTACATGTTTTTTACATAAAAAACAAAAATGGATTATAGGACAGCATGCCACAGATTTTTTAAATAAAAATTCTTTTGATTAAAGCACTTATAGATGATAATGATTGTTCTAACAGATCATATACGTCTTTTTGCGTCACATGCCCAAGACGACGTGACAATGATGGATCGTGAGAAATACTTCTTCCCAAGTCTCTCAGGTGATCATGCATTCTTATCATATTTTTCTCATCCACTTCAACTAGAAATTTATTCTCCAAATTTCAAATCCCCCTGAAACATTTCCACCCTGACCAACCCCATATTATAATCCACTTATCCTTATCTTCTCCTAAGGAAAAACAAGCAATATCTAAAAATATATGTTGATCCTCTGCACTCAGTGAATCATAACTTATTTTAAGTATCACATGTATTTCAAGAGGTAGTGTTTGAAGTCCATTCAATTTCTCTTCCCAATAGGATCTATCATATTCTTGACAAAGTAGATCCCCAAACACTTTCAATGACAGAGGCAATCCGTCGAAGGCATTTAAAAACCATCTACTAGATCTTCAAAATTGTTGGTGGATGTGGCTTAAAGAAGGCATGTGAGTAGAAACACTTTAAAGATTGTGGTCTATCAAGGCCTTTCACCTGATAAATTGACAATTCTGTGATTCTTTCACTTCTAAGTACATGATTGTCACAAGAAGTAATCAAAATCAAGATCGAGGGTAGAAGGACATGCTTAATTGGCAAAAAAGAATTCAATTGATGAAGATGATCTACATCATTTAATATTATGAGAGTGTGAGAATATTTGAGATTCTTTTCAAGTATCCCAATACCTTGTTCCCAACTCTTAATTTGGAAATCTATACCTTTTAGTTCATGAATGGGCTCCCTTTGTAACTGAGTCAAAGACTTTGTACATGCATTTTCTCTGGGAAATGAGGAGAAATTGAAATTTGATCTCTTACTATTAAAAATTTCTTTGGCTAGTGTCAATTTCCAAATTCCACCCAAACCTACAACGCCCACAACCTTGGCCTCCATTCAATTCTGCCCATCTAGCTAAGATAGGACTCTCCTCTCATAGTCTTCAAGTTTTTCCTTAAAACCAATTTTATGCTTGGCCACAAACAACTGTGGTTTTGGAACCACTTTTAAAACCCTTTGCACAACCTTATCCACCAACTCCACCTCATCCCTTATATTCATAATCAGAGAAAAGTGAAAGAACTAATGAGAACCAACCTATCAAAGTTTCTCATGTACCAATTCCCCAAATTAAAATAAATAACATAAATTTGAAATTAAAAACTAGCACAAATTGGGATAGTGGAAGATGCTTACCCATTGCATGCCTCTAGCTCGAAGCTTCTTATATTTGAACCATGGAAAGAGAATTTTTCCATCCCTGAATTGTTTTCCAGTCATTTCGTTGATCCTCTTTGTGCTTCTTCAGGGCTTCAAGGCATTTTCGTTTGTTCTTCGTGCTTCTGTAGCGCTTCAGCATACTTTCATTTGTTTCACCACCAAAGGTCAACATGCTTAACGTTGTAAAAAATAGGAAGAATTGTACCCCTCAAGTTGAGCATGAGGACGAGCTCCTCCAAGCACCGCTTCGATTTTGCACAGTGTTTAGAGAAAATCGTAATATGCACAAAGGCGACTTCAATAACACCTTTTATTTTATCATAAATGTTGTGTCCAGCCTGCAGCTCTAGCTTATCAAGAAATACTTGCAATTCCCTGGATTTAATTCTATGATAGAGATGTCTAGAAGAGGTGTTTTTGACATCAGGTCCCTTCTGATTTATAAAAATGATGTAGGGACCATAAAAAATCGTCGTTGAAGAGGAAGATGCATCATCTGATGGAAACCACGCCATTGGGATTTGGACGAACAAATAGGAAGTAATAATAACAGCAAATGGCGAGCAAGTGAGTCACCAGGCAGATCGATCAATGGAAACAAAGGGTAGTTTGAAGCATGAGAAAGATCTTTGGGTAATAGAAACAATAAGGTTGCAGGTGGCTTTTGGCTTTAATTAAAGGTTGTCTGTATGATATTTGCACCATGTTGTGGTTCAGTCAAAAGACAAATTACAAAGTCCCACAATCTTTTGAATTGAATTATGATGACACATATACATGTTTAGAATTGTTTTCATGTCATGTAACATGGCTTCTTGAGCACTCTACACTGATTAGAAGTTGAACAATGCTACGATGCCACACGGCCTCATGTGTTTCCACTTTAAGAGTGCATAGATATGCTGGAAATCACCATGAAACTTCACATTGGGTTAACGTGTTCCACTGTCAAGATGCCAACAACGAGCTATACAATTTTTCTGACTACCCATCTTGATCTTACATACTGGCACAATCGACATCAAATCTCCATTTGTAAAATAAATTATTATTTATTTGTAGGATAGTGGGTACTTTTCAACATGATAGTGGTACACCATTTGGTTAAAGGTTTTTCAATGCATCTTCCTCGCCATAATCTTTCTCTTTTTCGACAACTTCTTAATGGTTAAATGCTTTAGCAGTTACATAGCATTCAAATATGGATGTCCTCTTTCCATCACATTGTTTGGTTTAGATATTGATAAGCTTGAAGAGTAGATAAGAAATATCGAAGGAGAAAACATCCAATTAGGAGGATATACGGTGAAATTGTTTTTATATGCAGATGACCTTATATTTATTGCTAAATCCTCCTTAGGTTTGAGAAAACACTTGAAAGCTCTAGAACTCTTTTGTCAAGATGTGGGAATGCAAGTAAAATACCAGCAAAACTAAATTCATGATTTTTTCTAGAAAAGAAATAAACAACATGTTACTTTTCTCTTTGAGGGCAACCCCTTGGAGGTTGTAGATGAGTACAAATATCTAGGAATTGAGTTCCACTACAGGCTCAACTGGGAGACATGTAGATCAAAGAGAATCCAAAGAGGGTGGAAAGATTCCTACCTTCTTTAGAACAAGTGTAGACAATCACAATTATGGGATCAGAAGACTAAGAAAACCCTTTGGTTTATTAGTTGTGCCAGTTATCCTCTAAGGTTGTGAGATATGGGTGAATGACATGTCAAGCCACAAATGGCAGCAAATAGAAAGAATCCAAAAGAATCTAATAAAAGTATCCTCAAAGTCAAATCAACGGTTCCATATGATATACTTTTAGCTAAGGTTGGTATGTTTCCAATTGGGGCTTTAGAGATCATTCATTTGCTAAGTTACCTAAAAAAGGTTGAAAATATGGATAAGTATTGATGACCCAAGTTGGTTGTCAAAGAAGAGCTAAGTCAACAGAAAAAGACATGGATGAATAAAAATAAAAAGTGGTTGGGAAAATGGGACATAAATCTACATGACTATCCTCACGCTAAGGAGGAGATAAAAAATTGGGTGTTAGAAAAATTCAGGACTGCCATGTGGACAAAACAAGTAGGCAAAAAAAAGAATTTTATGTCAAATAATTTAACCCTGCGTGGAAGCATGATGATAAATCATATTTGAGTTCCACAATCAAGGGAAAAGCTAAAATATTAATTGTGGTTGAGGACTAGTTCCCATCATCTAAGGTGTGAAACTGGTAGATGGGTGACCCCTAAAAATGAGTGGGAAGAATGAACTTGCATTTTTTGCAACACAGTGGTGGTAGAAATAGAATGGAATTTTATCAAAGAATGTGCAACGTATGAAGGTATTCATCGTCAGTTTGATAATAGTCTAAAGGTGAACAATCTTAGTGAAATTTTTGAGGAGGAAAGACTTCACAAAATAGTGAATTTCTTACTCCATATTCACAATGACAGAATTAACATGGAAAAGAATCTAAATATGGTTTAAGTTGTTAGTTGGTGGTCCCTTAGACCATGGGGTTTCGTGGACATCATAAAAAAACCATTCATTCATTCATTCATTAATAGCATAGTTGAGGATTAGGTCTCATCATCTCAATGTGAAACTAGTAGATTGACAACTCCAGAGGAAGAGTGGAAAGAAAGAATCATCATCTTTTGTAGGAAAGGAGTGGTTGAAACAGAATGGCACTACATCATGGATTGACCCACTTTTGAGGATATTTGTAATCAGTTTGAAATTATTCTAAAGGTAGATTGTTTGAACAAGTTGTTTGAGGAAGAAAGACTTTATCAAAACTACAAGCTTCTTGGTCAAGATTCATGACAAGATAGTAGGCTTAGAGAAAAAATTGAAGTTGTGATGTGTATGGAGTCCTAGGTCTCTTAGACCACTTAGTCCTGTGGCAATCATTAAAATCCCTTCTTACTATAATATTATTATGAAAGTGAATTTGTTTTCGTAATAGGAATTTTCAAAGTTGTAAGTGTATGATTTCATTGAAATTTCTTTAAATTATGCTTGGTAGTGATTTTTTTCTAATTATTTAAAAAAATGTATAGCTTTAATATATTTTAAATGAGAATTTTGTATAAATTATTATAAATAGGATATATCAATATTAAAAATACATTTACAAATTAAAAATCTTAATACATTTACAAATTAAAAATCTTAGACTATTAAATTTATTCAAAATATTATTTATGGTATGACGATTTGATAACTACATTTCTCTCAGGAAAACTAGTTGATCTTTATTAAATACGCTTGATTTTATGAGGGAAGAGATACAATTGAATGTTCAATGTGTACTTCTGTATGTTTATTTTAATGAAAAGATTTGCAATTCTTTTCCTGGGAAGAAAATAAGTTTGATCGCAATTCAAGGAATTCTATAATTTTCAAACAAGAATCCCATTTCTGTAATTTTAAGACAAGAATACCATGTTATTATGATTTTGGGAGGGAAGAAATACAGTTGATAGTTTATGTGCAGTTCAGTATATCTATTTAAAAAAAAAAATTGCAATTTTTAAGTTTGATTTGATCTAGGAAAGATTTGCAATTTTCAAATGTCATATATAGCCATTTTTGTTCACCGCCGAGGAATTTGGAAACGTGTTTGGAAATTTAAAATAGTGATTGAAGGTATTGATACATAAGGAATTATTTAGAAGATAATTTTGCCTTTGCCTAAGCTGCACTTAGTTATGGCTATAGTTTTTCCTCTCCCAAGCCACACTTAGTTATGGTTATTTCTATATCCACCTCTATTTTCAATGTTAATTTGACAATTGAATTTGGAAATTCTAGTTGTGCTAATTGAATTATTAAAAAATTTGGAGGCTCTAGTTGTACTAACAATTAAATTATGATATAAAGATTGGAGACTCTAGTTGTGCTAATAATTAAATTATGATAAGTTTTGGATTATTATGGTATAAAGTTTGGAGATTCTAGCTATGATAACAATTAAAATATGATAAGTTTTGGATGACAATTGAATTATGAAATTATGAAAAAATAATTGTGATAAGTTTTGGATTATGATAGTTGAATTATGAAAAGTTTGAAAGTTTGGAAAAGTAATAAGAGACTCTCATCGGAAAGACACTTGCGACTCTGAGAGAGCATCTCATAAGAATTTGACCCCAGTGGCAAAAGAAGCATATTTGTGTCAAACAAGTGCATCTAGGAAACTAAAATGATGAAAATTCTAGATGGACACCCCTATGGTGAAAAAAGTGTATTTGTGTCCAAAGAGTGCATCTATAGAAGCAATTATATGATGGAGTTTATAGATGATTGGGATTATTCTGGATCTTATGACTTTAACGTTGTGACTACCATAACCACTACTAACCCAAGTAAGTTTCTTTTTCCAATTCTTCTACATTTTTTATGTTCATGTTCGGGTTTTTAGGATAATGAAAAATAAGTTTCCTTAACTTTGCAATCTAAAAGACCAATATATTGTAAGTGATTTTGGACAATACCAGTTGTCCGAAGGTATGATGAATGAAACAAGCAGTGATTTTGTAAATAAAAGATACATGGCCTTAGTTCAAACATGGGACCTCTCTGGAATTTTCAATACCTTGGACATCGATTGCAATTGCATGATTTTGTAAATAAAAGATACATGGCCTTAGTTCAAACATGGGACCTCTCTGGAATTTTCAATACCTTGGACATCAATGGCAATGGCATGGTTACTACACACGATGTATAAGGGTTATTGGAAAAACTTAAAATTCAACATATCTCTGATGATAATATGAAACCAGTGATGGGCGCATGGTTACTATAGACGATGTGTAAGGGTTATTGGAAAAACTTAAAATTCAACATATCTCTAAGGATAATGTGAAATTAGTGATGGGCTCTTTGGACCATATGAACTTTATAGTTTTCTTTAATTTTATCTCATGACTCTTTTAATAGCTATTTTAGTTTTCGGTCTATAGTAGTCATTTTAGTTTTTGTTAGTTACTGGTTTTGTTAGTTTACTTTTTTTAAATTACATTATTTTAGTTATATTATTCATTTTCTTTAGTTAAAATTAAAAACTAATTTAGTTTAACTTAAATTTCAGATTTTATTATATAATGGTTTTAATCTTTGTTTGAATGATGATATTAGCAAGTAAATTTGAATTTTATCTACTTACGTTATAGTTTGAGTTGTTTTAAAATTTATTTTTTTATTTAAGATTACTTTTAGTTATTTACTTTAATTTAATTTAATTTAAATTTAATATTAGTTTTTAATTTTTATTCTTAGATTTTATTCAGAGTTTTATTTGGATTTAGTTTAATATTTTGCTTTAAAAAATTGTTGGTACTTTGGATTGTTGGTGGATATGGGAAATTTTGAGGCACAAAATCATGAGAGGCTAAAGAAACTCAAAGATTTATAAAGGAACATGAATACAAAGTTCAATGGGTTTCATTTGTTTTTGTAAAAATAGGCCTTTTGTACTATTTTGAGAGACTTCTGTGGCATTCCTTTGCACCTCTCGGTACAATTGCTAATATAGAGATTTTGGAACATATGACATGTTCTCATTACCATAGCTTTATAAAGTAAATGACTGGAATTTTTAATGAGTTAGATTTTTTATTAATTTATTTTTGTATTGTATAATTATTATATATTTTGGAGTTTTTGATTGAAATCTAACAAAGTATTTTTGGGTCAAATTTTGATCCTTTGTTATTTAAAATGAGTTTTTCACTTTAAATATGAATTCAACACTTTGGAAAATCTGTGGAGCACTTGAATTGTGGAGAGTTCACAACTTAAACTTGTAATTCTAACAAATCCCTAAAGGATTCTAGAAAAATTCAACCAAAAAATATAGCTTAAAAATCTCTAAAACATATAACATGAATTCCATAATGAATAAACTTCTTACACCTAAATGAAGCAGAACGGTATCATTTTAAAAAAATCTCAAAAAAGACTATAACAAATTCAATATAAATTTAAATAAAGGTAACATTATATATATATATATATATATGGAAAACTTATCATAACTCAGTTGTCAAACTAGGAGTGAGGACAGCCATATCTGGCTGTTATCCGAGAATGCAGGTTGTCTCATCACCGTTATTCAAGGAAAACCACACCACCTAGAATAACCCATTGGTGGTCCCTAAGGGGGTAGGCTTTCACTCCTGCCAAATGCCTCTGGGTCTTGGATCGTTAACCTGTTTCCTTAAGTCCGAGGAAGACAAGCTCTTAGCCAAGCAAAAGCAATTTTAGAGCATACTCCATAATTTATATTATTATCTAGAGCTTTTATAAATAGATTATTTCAATTGATTTTACAAAAATATAGATTAAAGATGTAGTTTATCTATTTTATATTTTGAAAGTTGTTGGGTATATTTTTGGTCAAATTTTTAATTAAAAAATAATGTAAATAAAAATAACATAGTTTATATAATTATATAGAGATTTTATATAAATATTATTTTAACCAATTTTACAAAAATATATAATTATTTTATATTTTGAAAGTATTTTAATATATTTTTAGTTAATTTTTTTGTGAAATATACATAATCCAAATATTCTGAAAATATATTTGTGAATTGTACACAATCTAAATATTTCAAAAAATAAAAATAATAATAATAACTCTTCATAATTTTAATGATCATTTTTATCATATAATACATACTCTTTATACTAAAATTTATTATGGGCATTTTTATCAATAATACATACTTTTTATACTAAAAATTATTATTAATTTTTATGGGAAAATTTTTACTAAATATATATATTTTTTTTCTATGTAAAAAGTCAAATCTCAACGATAAACTATTCAATTAAAAATGCTTATAAATCTCACTTATTGCAACTCTAATTAAAAATGCTTATGAATCTCACTTATTATAAATCTTAGGTATGTCCACTTAAATGGAAAACTTTACCCCTATATGAAGTCTACATCAATATTTGACAATATATTAAGTATCTTAATTTTCTTTGAAATCTAAATTTTAAATTTTAAATTTATATATTATATAATATATTAACATTATGAGATGAATTAATCTTATATCATTTTTAATTTTATATCATTTTTATATTTGTTATTTTATATATTTATTAAAGTTTTAATTATTAAAGTTTTTGAATAAAACTGTTTTGTTATAATATTTTCATGGTTTATTATTTATATTTAATAATTTAAAATTATATTTTTAAATAATTATTGTATTAATTAAAAATAATTATATATCTACATATAAAAGAGAGATATAGAAACTAATTAAAATATTACATAATATAAAATATTATTAACAAATCAAAAATCAAATAATAAAAATGATGAAATACAAAAATGGAATTTGATGTTAATATTATAATTTTATGGAAACTGATTTAAATAAAGATAAGGTTGATAAAGTGTTTATATGTGATTTTTTTTTTAGTTTTTTTAAGGATTTTTTGTCAGAATCAAGCTAAAAATATTGTGGTGAATTTTTTTGTTAAGTGCTTTGAGTTCATAAAAAAGTATATGAGGTTTGAATTGTGGCTTGAGAAATTGGGGCATCTAAATCGTCAAAATCACATGGATATCACACTTGCTCTGGACCATGTCAACCGTTAACATGACTGGATTTTTGCCCACAAAGTTTTGAACCAATGACCTTCACATCACATAGTGACTTAAGAGTACATCCCATCATTGTCTATTCTATGCCCCATGGGTGTGGTGAAATCTTGATTTGTATTGTTTAAATTGGTTTTTTTCAAAAACCCTGGGGCACTTTGATTGTGAATAGTTCACCCATCAAATTTGTGCTTTCAATGAATCTCTGTCGAATTCTAGACAAATAAGATAGAAAATAAACCATAAAACTTTTCAAAAAAATATCACTTATAGACAATACTTATAGTCTCACTTATATCAACCCACCTTACTACATTTTGCGAGATTCACTATAGCAGGTTGATTAATATTTATTTTTGATAACGCCCACTATAGGAAGGATAGGGCAAGAAGCCCACACAAGTTATTCATACCAGTGATGAGAACAACTAGCTTGGATAGATGGGATTAGACCAATTCTATTGCGTAGGTTTGGCCATTGAGTCCCAACCTTGTTCCTTCCTTATTTGGTACCTTGGTCCCTACTCTGTCTTTGTAAGCGTTAGAACCATCCATCCATACATCCAATCAGGTCAAGGGGTGCAGGGAAAAGATAAGTGTAGTAGATAAGAAAGTAGTAGTTCCAGTCAGTAGAAGAACATATGTTCCTTTCTGCATGACAATAGCTACAATACTGCTTTGATGCAACATGGGTACGAATAGAAATGCATTTCATGCTACAGTGTTAATAGCTCTTTCTAAACATAAATAATCAATACAATGTTGTTTGATGAGGTGATTAATGTTACTAATTAATATTATTTTTATTTTAAAATACAATTAACCTTTAACATAACATGATTATGTTGTCAAACGTACTAATCAATGTTTAAACACAATTAACCAATTTTTATTATCATTCAATTTACCCAGTGCACTCATTTAGCTCTCATTTAGCTTTGTTATTATGTGATGTGGTGCAAGTGATTGAGCACTCTACATAGGTTAGAGGTAAAAATCACTTAAAAATTTAAGTGAATAATTGATTTATTATTTTTCCATATTTTTTACATAGTGAAAAAATCTATCATAACTCATTGTCAAACTAACAGTAAATTATTTCTGACTACTACCCATGAATGTAAATTGATTATTTTTCCATATTATCTATATAATAAAAACAATAAAATATTTAATAAATAAAATAAAATAAAATTATTATAACATAATATTTACAATTAAAACATGTGTCAAATCCTCACATTTCCGCACTTCTTATTTCTCTGCACCGACCATGTTTTAAGCTGTACGGAAGAGCTTTCAACAAACGCCATGAAATTGTCCCACATGCTTTGAGGTCGTTTCTTGGATCCTCACCTTTAAATGTTAAAGATGCCAAAGGGCCCCGCACGCATGTTTTTCTACCCACCGACATCGCTTTATGTTATTTCAAATAGCTTTCAACCCATGTTAAACATATCATTATTTCAACCGATCTGAAATAATTGGGGTACACGGTTTTTCAAATATTGTTTTCTCTACATAGAGGGAAGTTTCCCTTGTTTTATCAACATCATATCAATGCTTTTGGTTGTATCTTTGGTTGGAGACATGTTAGGGTTTTCTTAATTATGATTTTTTATTTTTTTTACTTATATTTATTTTGTAATCATACCGTGCTACTTTGCTATAGTCTAACTATACTGTTTTTTGGCTTGAAAATTTTAAAAATTTTGATAATATTTTGATAAAATTTGTTACGGATTTTTGTAAATCTAAGTTACCGTTGTCAACATTTGAGATTTTGGGTGCCACAAAGGTTTTTGATGGTGTTGAATCCATATATATCATCAAAAATTATTGCTTTCACCAGAAAACTAACGTCATGAGAAAACTTCATACTAGTTATGCCTCCAACTATAATTCCATTAACGTGAAAACACCCCTCGAATAACATTGTTGTATGTTATTTCAAAAAGATTCCAACCCAGGTTATAACAAACAAATTGTTAGTATTTCAACCGATCTTTACTGATAAAAAAAAATGTGGTGGTCCTCTCTCTATGAAGAGAGATCTCTTTATGTTCAAAAAGATTATATAGTTGTATCTTAGAAGCCACAAATGAACTTTGGCATGGAGTTCACGACTGTTTTCTCTATATATTTTTAATGATGTGAGTTACCATTGTCTTATCAACATCATATGAATGCTTTTGGTTGGAGATGAAATGAGTATGGTCACACCACGTGACATTTTGTTAAGGTTTTCTTAATTACATTATTTTTATTACTCATATTTATTTTCTCATAAACAAGTCTATGGGCATGTTGTCTATGCATGTGAGGTAGTGTGAGGTAGTTAACATGTATTTTTGTGAAAATAAATTTTTGATTTATGAATATATTGTTCAGTAGAGATTGGAGGCAAGCTTGTGGTTTTAAATATAGGTACACCATATATATTTTTTCAAAGTTTGGTGTATATGTCATTGAAAATATATAGAAAATGTCTACTACATTCCAAATGTAGATTAAATTGTTATTGGGTGTCTTTTAAACCGCGAGGTTTTGTGAACGTCATTAGAAAACAAAGTAGTCCAATGAGGCCACAATTTTGGGAAATTTGGGTTATAATTGTCAAGCTTCAGGATTTTGGGTGACTTGGGGGTTTTTGATGGTGCAAAATCCATTTCCACCATAAAACATCACTCCAAACACTCCTATGGTAAGATTTTTTGAAAAACAAAATGCTAGATTTTGGAAAAAAATCACTTTATGGGCGAAATTGTGACTTCAATGGACAATAAGATAAACCCCTTCTTTTCAAAGTTATTTGGAAGCATGCTAGAAAATAAAATCAACATGTGGGAGGAAGAAAGAGATAAACATGCTAAAGGGCAAGAAGTTCTTAGACCTAAACATTCCATGTTTGATCATGGTATAACTTTAAGGCACATCGTTGAAAAAGTTTGGGAGAAAAAGGAAGAAGCCTTTTGTTGCTTTCTTGAGTTCAAAAAAGCCTTTGACACAGTCCCTAGGGATAAGATTTGACATGGAATAGAGGAACTTGGGGTTCCTAGGAATTTTAGAGCAGTTGTGCATAGGTTTTATAAAGAGGTGAAAGTCAAAATTAGAACTTCAGCAAGAATCTATAAAAGTTTTAGAAGTGATATCAGGGTCAAGTAAGGTTTCCCATTGTCTCCTACCCTTTTTGGCTTATATGTTGAAAAACGTGAAGAGTGGTTAAAATCACAAGGGGGTGGTAATGTCCATTTGGGCGAGTTTATTGTAAGGTTTCTTTTGTATGTGTATGACCTTATTCTTATTGCTAAATAGGCAGTAATAATAACAACAAATGGCAAGCGAGCAAGTGACGAGGCAGATCAATCAATGGAAACTAAGGGAAGTTTGAAGCACTAGAAAGAGTGTTGGGTAATAGAAAAAATAAGCTTGCAGGTGGCTTTGGCTTTAATTAAAGCTTGTCCATATGATATCTGCACCATGTTGTGGTTCAATCAAAAGATAAATTATGAAGTCCCACTATCTTATGAATTGAATTATGATGCCACGCGTACATGTTTAGAACTATTATCATGTCATGTAACATGGCTTCTTGAGCACTTTGCACTAATTAGACGTTGAAAAATGCTAAGATGCCACACAACCTCATGTGTTTCCACTTTAAGAGTACATAGATACGCTGACAATCACCATGAAATTTCACATTGAGTTCACAAGTTCAACAATGACGAGCTTGACAATTTTCCTCGCTGCCCATCCTGATCTTACATATTGGCACAATCGAAAACGAATCTCTATTTATAAAAGAAATTATTATTTATTTGTTCGAGAGTGGGCACTTTTCAATGTGACAGTGGTACACTATTTGGTTAAAGGTTTATTTCAATGTATCTTCCTCACCATACTCTTTCACTTTCTCGACGACCTTTTAATGGTTGAATGTTTTGGCAATTACATAGGATTCAAATAGGATGTCTTCCTTCCTTCAAATTGTTTAGTTTATATATTGATACGCTTGAAGAGTGGATAACTAATAATTAAGGACAAGGCATCCAATTAGCAAGATATATCGTGAAATTATTTTATATGCAGATGATCTTATCTTTATTGCTAAATCTACCCTAGGTTTGAGAAAACACTTGAAAGTTCTAGAACTCTTTTGTCAAGATGTGCGAATGCAGGTAAATACTAGCAAAACTAAAGTCATGATTTTCTCTCGGAAAGAAAGAAACAACCTGTTACTTTTCTCTTTGAGGGAAACCCCTTGGAGGTTGTAGATGAGTACAAATATCTAGGAATTGAGTTCCACTTCAGCTGGGAGACATGGATCAAAGAGAATCCAAGGAGGGTGCAAAGATTACTACCTTCTTCAGAATGGGTGTAGACAAGCAGAATTATGGGATTGGAATACTAAGAAAACCCTCTGGTTTATTAGTGGTGCCAGTGATCCTCTAAGATTGTGAGATATGGGGGAGTGAAATGTCAAGCCACAAATGGCAACAAATAGAAAGAATCCAAAAATTTCTAATCAAAAGTAGCCTCAAATTCAAATCAATAGTTCCATATGATATACTTTTAGCTTAGGTTGGTATGTTTCCAATTAGGGCTTCAACGTTCATTCATTTGCTAAGTTACCTAAAAAAGGTTGAAAATATGGATAAGCACCAATGGCCCAAGTTGGTTGTCAAAGAAGAGCTAAGTTGACGAAAAAGGACATGGATGAAGAAAAATAAAAAGTGGTTGGGAAAATGGGACATAAATCTACATGAGTTTGCTCACACTAAGGAGGAGATAAAAATGTGGGTGTTAGAAAAACTCAGCACTGCCATGTGGAAAAAACAAGTATGTAGAAAAAAAACATATTATGTCAAAGAATTTAACCCCGCATGGAAGTAAGATGATAAAGAGTATTTGAGTTCCACAATCAAGGGAAAAGCTAAAACATTAATTATGCAACTGAGGAATAGTTCCCATCATCTAAGATGTGAAACTGGTAAATGAGAGACCCCTAAAGAAGAGTGGGAAGAATGAACTTGCATTTTTTGCAACACAGGGGTGGTAGAAATAGAATGGAATTTTATCAAAGAATGTGCAGCGTATGAAGGTATTCATCGTCATTTTGATAACAGTCTAAAAGTGAACAGTCTCAGTGAAATTTTTGAGGAGGAAAGAATTTACAAAATAGTGAATTTCTTACTCCATATTCACAACAACAGAATTAGCATGGAAAAGAATCTGAATATGGTTTAGGTTGTTAGTTGGTGGTCCCTTAGACCGTGGGGTTTCGTGGATGTCATTAAAAACCAATCATTCATTCATTAATAACACAGTTGAGGAATGGGTCTCATCATCTCAATGTGAAACTAGTAGATGGACAACTCCAAAGGAAGAGTGTTAAGAAAGAATCAACATCTTTTTGTAGGAAATGAGAGGTTCAAACATAATGGCACTACATCTTGGATTGTCTCACTTATGAGGATATCCGTAATCAGTTTGAAAATATTTTGTTTGAACAATTGTTTGAGGAAGCGAGACTTATCAAAATTGCAAGCTTCTTTGTCAAGATTCATGACAAGATAATAATCTTAGAGAAAAATTTGAAGTTGTTATGTGTATGGAGCCCTAAGTTTTAATTATTAAATTTTTTGAATAAAATTATTTTGTTATAATATTTTCATGGTTTATTATTTATATTTAATAATCTAAAATTATATTTTTTAAACAATTATATTCTAGAATCTTGTCAGCTACTCTAAGGACCGTTGATGCTGTTGCGAAACAGCGGGTGAAAGACGGGCCTCTGCTGTCACAGCTTTTAGCTCATCAATTTTGACGGTGAAGATAAATTCCACACTTTTTTAGGTTTGTTTAAAGATAATGGTGCATTGACTTGACTTGGTGCCACTAGTGGTTTTTCATGGAATGTCCAATTTTTTTCTCCTTCCCTGGCTAAAGATAATGGTGCATTGAATTGACTTGGTGTTATTGTAGGGGGTTTTCAATTTTCTTTATGCATGTTGGAAAGCGTTGTTTTCGGATACGAGGGTAATTTATGGTAATTACGAAAGGAAGTATTAATAAATATTTTATTTTTATTTTTAAAAATATAATTAGGTGGGTAGGTATGTTTATTATCGAATAGAGTTTTCATAATTTTATTTTAATTTATTTATTTGTAGTAAGAAGTATAATTGTAAAATAAATATGGATTTAAATTAGGTATTTTATAATGGATTTTCTCAAATTTTTAAATAGGTTTCATTTTAACAAATACCATGGCTTATGCAATACTATGTGCTTGTAAACCAACGTCTGTAAACTCATTAAATTACTAACTCAAACTTATATATAAAGATCCATCTTAAATAGGGATCTAAAATGAGCCAAGAGGGATCCAATTCCTTTCACGTGAATTTTTTTTTATGAGTCGACATTATTTAAATGCTTTGTATAGTTATTTATTATTTTATTATTTTTAGATTTTGTATAATTATTTATTATTTTATTATTTTTAGATTTTTTAATTGGCCGACATTCAACTTTGATAACGGACAAGCAGAGTTACACATCACATTGTTGGGTTGTAGAATGAGTCTCTCCGCTCAACTTACATACCCCCAAAATCGGGGAAAGGAAAGTCGAATAGTTTCTAATGGAGCTCTTAAGAACAATAAAAAGGTGTCATATAAAGAGAATATTCCAATGACTATTGGTGTACAAGGAAATAGATCATCAATATGTATCATGGCATTTTTCATGGGTGACATACAATTTCATGGGAAGCTTCATAATGTTCACACTTGCACCTCCACATGAATAGTTTCTAATGGAGCTCTCAAGAACAATAAAATGGTGACATATAAAGATAATATTCCAATGACTATTGGTGTACAAGGAAATAGATCATCACCATGTATCATGACATTTTCATGGGTGACATAATTTCAAGGGAAGCTTCACAACGTTCACACTTGCACCTCCACATGAAGGGTCAATAATTCCATTATATAGCATTGTCAGATAAATAAAATAATATATACAAGTAAAGTGATGAATGTATTTTCTTACACCTACTTTATTGTTGGTCAGCACTATGACAAGACTATGGAAAATAAAATCACTCATACAAGGACTATGTGTGTTACACATACATATACACACATATATGTGCATGTGAGCAATAAATGTTTTAATGGCATTTGATTATTCCATGAGAACCTATAAATCATCCTATTGTTGGTGACATACCTTTTCCTTCCTTGTAACACTTGTTTTAAGTGAATTATTAATTTTTCATTCAATACATTTACATATAATCAAAATTTAACATTTTCCTCTTTGGTGTTCCTTCCCTTGCTTAGAGGGTATGCTAGTTTCTCAATTATTTGTCTTCTAAAATTGAGTACAATATAGACAGAGCTAATTTCCGTGTAACGTAATTGTATCATATACTTTCAACAAATAAGTTTTGCAGTGAAGAAGATGCAATTGAGGTGGAGCTTATCGATTGACATGACATGGTTCACTGTCAACCACAGATAGCCCTTTTTGCAAACCAGGTGGACCCTTGTCATCTTTACAATGAAACTCTTTTTGAATATTCGATGCACCTTCTGCAAACAAGAAAACTTTAAAAATCAATTGTTTGCTTTGCAAGGCAATGAGTCAACGAACAATGTACCTTAGAATTAAATTTATCCCCATACATTCTCCAACAACAAAAGAATCCAAAAGCTTCTAAACATGGACACGTAAAATATGCCAATGGATTGCCTGGCAATTGGAAAAAAAGGATATGAGAATATCTTTTAACCAACACTCAATATCAATATATACATGAATTGTGCTGAGAAGAAGAGAATGCATAATATTTTAGTTTGAGTATTTCTGAAAACAATTATAACTCTTTAATATGAGTCATACATTGCTTTCACACCAATGTTGTCTCCCAAAATAGAAGATATTAGTTTGAATTTAAGAAAAAATATTGAAATCCATGTTCTTCATGAGTATATGAAGTGGACTATATTTGTGTTATTTGGGTTAGATATGAGGTTTGACCATGTGGTGGATTATGATAATGTGTGAATCTTTAAGTGCATACCTATGGGCCTACCATTGTGTTTTGAATGTGTTGTGGAAGTAAAAGATTACGTGCTTTAGTGAACCATAAGATTTCTAATCAAAAGGGGTTAAGAGGGGCGAGAAAATGAAGAATTGTATGTCAAAGAGAAATATTGGAGAAAGTCGCACAATGTGGACAATTGGTCTAGAGTTTTTTCATTTGGGGAAAAGTAAAGAATCGATGATGGTTAATATGGAGAAGCTGTAATTCGGTCTTAAAAAGACTTCGAGGGAAACAATATTGATTGCAAGGAGTAATAAAATGAATGAATCTTAACCCTTAATTATTAACCATAATCCCTTAACTACAAAATTATTAACCTTAAAGCCCAATTAGTTAGCTTAGTTAGTTCTAATGAATTGTTTCCATGTGGAGTTTGTCTTGATATCTATTCCATCTAATGTTAATGTCTCATTGAGTTTCATTGGGTTATCGATTGCTATTGTAGTTGGGGGTTAAACCACCTTTCATATTAATGTTCTAGGGAAGATAATGGATATTATCACGCTTATTTTGAAAAAATAAACAAACATTATTAACCTTCCCCCACAACTTTGAACTTTAGCCTTCAACTTATAATTTTCTTAGGCCCCAAGTCTTAATCCATACCTTCAACTCTTAAATCCTTAACCCTTAAGTCTCAATTAATGAGTTTAAAACCTAAACTCACAATCTTAATACTTAAACCCTTAAGCTTGATCCTTAGACCCTATAATCCTTAAACCCCCAACCAAACTCTTACCAGTTACCCTTTGAAACATATTCACCAACAATAAACCTTGTTTCTTGAAGCTCAACCCCTAACCTGCAACCTTTAGTTTTTGTACATCAAATCCATAACTTTAAGTTTTAATCTTTATCCTATCATTAATCATAAATGCTTAACGATAACCTCAACTTTAATCCAAACCATAAGCTCTAATACAGATAATGTTAAAGTTAACATGTCAATTTTTTAAAATAATAGATTATTTTCTGAATTTGGGGTATAAAATGCTGAAACATGTCATATTTTAAAATGATAGTGATAATGTTAAAGCCAATCTGCCATGTTTTTAAAATGATAGCTTATTTTCTGAATTTGGGGTAGTAAATGCCGAAACTTGTCATCTTTTAAAATAATAGCTTATTTTCTGAATTTTAGATATAAAATGTGGAAACAAAAATAATGTTAAAGCCAACCTGTCAAATTTTCAAATGATAGTTTATTTTCTGAATTTGGCATATAAAATGATAGTTTATTTTCTGAATTTGGCATATAAAATGTTGAAACAATGAAAACAAAACGTAACAATCAAAACAAAACATAGGTTTTTGACAATTGTATGGAAGTGATGTTTTGTCATCTTGACATGAAAACATCATATCCATGTAATATTGAAATGTCATACCAACTAGTCAAGTCTCATTAGCACAACCTGTTGAGGATGGGCCTCATCAACAAGGTGCTCCATGACAAACCTTGCGAGGGGTGGTTGTGCCCTGTGCTAGGGGGAGATGACATATTTAAAAATCTAGTCAGCTAAGGGTTGGTGTGACCCAAGCCAAGTGCGATTCTAGGGTGACTTTGACGGCTTGGATGCTTCTGGGTCGCGGTTCCTCAAGCCACAGGTCAAGCTTGGAGGATCACAAACAACTTGAGAAAAAAAATGTCATACCAACTATCATATCTCTGTATAAAATTGGAATTTCAACTGAAATATCATATTTTGTTCTCTCAAATGTAATAATGGTTATTTGAGAATGGCACTAGGTAGGCAAATCCCATTGAAATGGGAAACATCCTTTTTTAACAATATGCAGACAAAATCCATAAATATGGAAGGCATTATTGGTTGTCAATAAAGATGGGTGATACCACATAATTCTCTACATCCTTCTCTTTTTATCTCATAAAAAAGTTGAGTGATTGTGAAGTGGCTTTGGAGAATTAAGAAGGATAATCCTACGGAAGCATAAGTAAGCCAAGCTCTCTTATACCAAGTTTACCAAACTATAAAAAATTATACCAAAAGGAAAGGTTTCAAAGTACAACGCTTCCTAATAAGTCACTTTAAAAGAATTGATCCAATTCACTACCCTCTTAGTGTTCACTTGGTTGAACCTTAGAAAAAGATTATTTACCATGCAGTCTAGAAGGATCATTCCCACCTGAGAATCTATAACACTTTTGAAATAAAACCGAGTCTTTAGTGTTGACTTCGTTGAACCTTGGAGAAATATTTTTTTAGCTCCCATTCTATTAGGATTATCCACAATTAAGATTACATAAAATATTCCAATAAAACCCCTCTATTATATCATAGATATTTACACTTGTGTGTGTCTGTGTCTATAGATATATATAT
>APFE031422710.1:0-13494 GCA_000404065.3 Pinus taeda
GTCTCTACTTCCATATACCTGCCACTGTCAAGGTTATAGTAAAAAGAGTTGAAACATTTCATATTATATATTCAAAAAATATATATATATAAAGTTCAACTTCCATCTAAAAGAAGTCATAAAGATTCATAAAGTTTGTATTAAATTTTAAGGTTTATTAAACGTTCAATTAAAGAGAATTAAAAAAAAAAATTTCCAAATTCTGTCAAGCCTTTATGTAAAATTTGAAGTAAAAGGACAAGGGATTATAAGTTAACACTTACCAAGTATTTTAATAGTGAGTTAGTGGAATAATTATAAAAAAAAGATTACTTTTGAAATTTTATTTAATATTAATTTAGTGGAATAAAAAAAATTACAAAGAAAAAAAATGATTAGGAAAGAAAAAATATTTTTATAACTAGAGATCACTAGACATTATTTCTTTTATGCATAAAAAATTAGCTTGAAATAAACTATAATATTCATGCATAACATTCAACGATGGGTCGGTCCTACGACGCTGCGACGGGAGCTCTGGCATCTGACCTAGCCTGCGCCTGCACCTGCTCTCCAGGCTCTGCCTGGCAGGATCGCTGCCGCCCTTCCCGATCCCTTTGACCTGCTTCATCCATTGGCTCTGCCTCCTTTGGGTTCCTGCCTGCCCTGCGCCGATTGCTGGCATTGGAGCCTTGATCGCGCCTCTGCCTTATTTTGCCCCTGTCGTTCTCATCGTCTTGCGCGGACCCCTCTGCGGGGTTATGGCCGCTTGACGGTTTGTCCCCTATGTCATTCTCAGCGGGCCTGCAATGGCAGGTTCCGCCTCACCTCCTCCAGCCTCTGAGACCCCAGAAGAAATCTTTGCCTCTCTTTTGTCGGAGCCTTCTGATGCCAGACCCCGTCCCTCATTATCGAAGTTTATTAAAAAGTTGGATGAGATCCCTGAGGTTATCCTCCCCCCATCCCTTCCAAGGAAATCGGCAATAGCTTTATCATAAAGAGGACTTGTAGGACAGTTCATTGGACTCTGGCCATCTCCTCGTACTGTTCAAAAATGGGTGGAGCGCAACTGGAGCTCAATGATCCAGGGAAAGATCGCCATCAGATTCTGTGGGAGAGGATACTACACCTTCCTATTCGAGTCGAAAGAAGATAAGAACCTCATCTTCTGCAATGGTCCCTACTTCATGGACATAAGAGGGCTCTATTTGAACAGATGGACCCCAGATTTCGATCCGGAAATGGATATACCAAGCGCCATTCCTGTTTGGGTGCGCCTCCCCCATTTGCCCCTGCACTACTGGGGGGATGAATCGTCAAAGCAATCGGCAACGCAGTCGGAAAATATATAGATAGATCGGAACCAAGGGAGAACATGCATGCATGCGCAAGGATCTGCGTTGAAGTCGATCTAGGGAAAGGATTGCCAGAAGCAATTAAATTAAAGGTGGACCAATGGATGCACATCCAGCAGTTGGATTACGAACAGTTACCCTTCAAATGTAAGGTATGTCACGAGTATGGTCATTTTGCGAATAGATGTAGTAAGCTAAAAGTAAATGAAGCAGATCATAACGAGGAAAATGCTGGGGGCTCATGGGAACAAGTTAAAAGGAAAAAGTATTCCACTAACCCGGGCACTAGCTCCACAGCACCTCTGGCAACAAATCTTCCCCCTCCTCCTCTCCCTCCTTCTACAGCCTTCCCCTCCTCCTCCAACTCCTTTGAATCCTTAGCAGCAGAAGTTCCGTCTTCCCCTCCTCAATCCCCTCGCCCAGCCTCTCCTTGCTCCAATCCTCCTCCCTCTCCCCCTCCTACCATCGAAAGAATCCTCACCAGAAACAAGGCAAAGGAAGCCAACCAACCAACAGACCCATCGAGAAAAGTTGGCAGGAAATCGAACAAAGAACTGAGGGATGAAACTGCCGCTAAGGAGATGGCAACCGGTACTCAGCAACCCATGAATTCATTTTTAGGCAAGCTAAAAGGGAATGGAGAAAAGGCCAAGGAGAAGTCAGGATCCCACCCCACAACTGGTAAATAATGAATTTTGTCTCTTGGAACTGTAGGGGGATGGGCTCTTCCTTAAAGGTGAAAGAAATCAAGGATCTTATGAACCAGGAACAGCCAGACATTCTCCTAATCCAGGAGACCAAAGCTACCGAGAAGGATTTTACTCTCCAAACATAAAGATTCAAAAATTACACAGGCACATCAAAAGGCTCAGATGGGGCCTCAGGGGGAATAGGAACATTATGGAACAAAAACAAGTGGGAAATCATCAACTCATAGCTATGCAACTGGTGGATCAGAACAGATTTAAAGAACAAGAGCTCACAAGAGGTTTATTTCATCTATAATATATATGCACCTAATCATTACAGAGACAAAATCAGCTGTTGGAACACTTTAGAAGCGGATCTCTCCTGCATCCACAGTAGCCTGATAATTCTTGGGGGAGATATGAATTTAATTAGGCAGGTGGAAGAAAAATACGGTGGGAATTTCCACGCAGACCCATCGAGAGACAAGCTAGAAACTATCATCCAGCTCTTTAATCTGATCGACACCCCTCTGTCGAATGGCAAATACACATGGACCAATAAGAGAGCAGGATCACACAATATAAAAGAGAGGCTGGATAGGTTCCTAATTCAGGAAGGGATAGCAGGCAACTTTCAAGCAATCAGAAGTCATATAATCCACGGCACAGCATCGGACCATAAGGCGGTGGTCCTCACCTTGGATAAAGGTACAAACTTAGGCCCCCTTCCCTTCAAATATAACAAGTCATGGGACATCCATGAAGACTTTCGCTCTCTTGTGCGAAATCAGTGGGCAAAAGAAGTATTAGGCTCACCACATTTTGTATGGGAAGCAAAGCTAAAACAACTGCGGACAGTTATAAAACAGTGGGCGAGGGACAAGGCAATCTCTGAAAGGAAAAAGAAAAACGACCTGTTAGAGGAGATGGAGAGCTGGCATAAAGAAAAAGAACAAACTCAATACTCAGCAGAGGATCTAGAGAAGGAAAAAAACTTGTACAAGGAGTTATACCGGCAAAATCGTGTGGAGGAAGAGGAACAAAGAATGAAATCTCGCTGCTTATGGTTGAAAGCATGGGATAAAAACACTTCCTTCTTTCACAATAATGTCAAGACCAGAAGAGCCAGAAATCAAATAGACAAAATCGAAGTGGAAGGGAGAGAACTGAAGGAACAAGAAGAAATAAAAAATGCAGCCTTTAATCATTTCAAGGCCCTCCTCATGGCAGATCCCCAACAAAATGACAGCGATGCATTTCTTAGTGTAATAGAGAGCAAAATAAATGAGGAACATAACAACAAGCTGGAGCAAGATCCCACAAAAGAAGAAGTCAGAGAAGCCACCTTCAGCATGCAGCAAGACAAGGCTCCGGGGCCGGATGTATTTACTGTTGCGTTCTACAGACAGCATTGGGAAACTATAAAGAAGGATTTTGTGAGAATGGTAAAAAACGCCTTTAGAAAGCATAAACTGGGGGACAACACAAAGTCCTCTCACATTTCTTTGATTCCCAAGGAAGAAAATCCCAAATCATTTGATAGATTCCGTCCCATTTCACTCTGCAATGTCTCATACAAGATCATAACAAAAATAATTGCCAACAGGCTCAAGAAACTCCTTCCTATTATAATTTCTGAGAACCAAGGCGGTTTTGTCCCAAAGCGGTAGATCATAGACAATGTTATACTAATTCAGGAAGCCATCCACAGCAGCCTCAACAAAGGAGAACGAGGAATGATCATCAAGCTGGACATGGCCAATGCATTTGACAGAGTAGACCACTCTTTTTTAAGAGCAGCCTTACAAAAATTCGGTTTCTCCTCTAACTTCGTCAGCATCATCAGTGGGTGTATATCCAATCCTTGGACCGCCCCGCTGATCAATGGACGCCCAAGAAAATTCTTCAGAAGTTCCAGGGGACTAAGGCAAGGCTGCCCCCTCTCCCCTTTCCTTTACATTATCATGGCGGAAACTCTAAGTGTTCACTTAGAAAATCTCCGCAACAAAAGAGAGATTACGGGCATATGCATTGAAAGAGGAATAAAGGAGATAAACCATTCGTTATTCGCGGATGATACTCTATTAATTGGGGGAGCCTCCAGTCTGATGGCTAGGAGGTTCAAAAGAGTCTTGGATGCTTTCCTCCAAGCATCCGGGGGCAAATTGAACAACAGGAAATGTAAAATCTACACCTGGAATGTTCCCCACCAGATACAACAAAGTATATCCCAAATTCTAGACATTCCCCTACAAAGAAATTGGAGTTCTTTTTCTTACTTGGGTTTACCTCTGGCAAAGGAGCACATCAAAGCAGAGATCTGGACAAAACATACAGAAAAGATGAGAGGCCTTCTTCAGAGTTGGGGCGCTTCTTGGCTAAACCTAGCAGGAAGAACTATCCTCATAAAGGCTGTCCTTTCAAGCCTCCCAATCTATCAATATGCGGTAATCATGGTGCCCGCCAGTATCCACAAACATATGGAACTTATAATGAGAAGTTTCCTCTGGCAGGGAGGAAAGCAGGACACAAAGAAGTTCAGCCTTGTCAGCTGGGACCAAGTTACCCTTCCTTATGAAAAAGGAGGCCTTTCTATAAAAATTCCAAGTCTTTCTAACCAGGCTCTGGGGCTCAAATTGATCTGGAAGATCCTCTCAGGAAAGGGATCGTGGTGGGTGGAGACAATAAAAAGAAAATACCTCAGTGGTCCAAACTCCAACATCCTCAATGAACCAATAGTAGACAGACCCTGCACTCCGATGTGGCGCTTAATCAAGAAAGTTTTGCCCCATTTCAGAGAAAATGTCTCCAAACTCCCAGGCAATGGAAAGAACATCAAGATCTGGGCAGACAGAATAATGAACTCCAACCCAAGAAATCTACTTCAAGAGCTCAGGCCTCTGCAAGACTGGATGGAAGATCGAAAGATAACCACACTGTATGATATTTCCTCATGGAATCAAAATAGATGGAGTGAATGGAAAGATCTGCATCTCCCTCAGGACCTCAAAGACCTATGGCTCAATCTGAAGTCTTCTCTCTCTGGATCAACACCAACCAATAAGGAGAAAGATGATAGATACATCTGGGACACATGTGGAGGGTCCTTCTCAGTAAAAGAAGGGTATAAATCTCTTCAAAATATAAATCCTACAGCAAACTGGAACCTTCACACAGCTACTTGGAAGTCAAAATGCATTCCAAAGGTGAAACATTTTAACTAGACCCTTTTAAAAGGGAAAATTCTAACAGCTGAGAATTTGAGAAAGAGAGGAATCCAAGGTCCCTCGATCTGCTGCTTCTGTCGAGTAGAGGAGGAGTCCATTCAGCACTCCTTCCTTCTCTGCACTTTCGCCCAGAGCTGTTGGAATTAGTTATCAAGCCCCTTGGAAGTCCGAGGAAAATACGACCAGATCCACAATCTTCAGAAAAATTGGAAGAAAGACTTCCCTCATTCAAGAAAAGGAAAAACAATTTAATCAGAGTGTGGAAGTGCATTCCCGACACCCTATGCTGGAACCTCTGGCTAGCCAGGAACAACCAAGTTTTTAACAACAAGGAGCCAAAAATAGTCAATGTAATTGCAAAGACAATTGCCAACATCTTTAAAGCTGTCAGCGCAAACTCCATAGCCACTCCAGACCAGTCGAGCTGGGCTCAAGAAGAAAAAGAATGGTACAATAAATTCAACATTAGTCACTCCTAGAATCCTCCCCCTCAGAGCAAAGCACATCAGAAGCAACCCAACTGGAATCTTAGGGGAACCAAAGAAGAGATAAACCAATGGATCCTCGCCCAAAACCACCCTATTCTCTTCTTCGACGGAGCATCAAAGAACAACCCCGGAGCAGCAGGAGCAGGAGGCATAATCAAAAACCACAACGGGACCTCCATCTACAGATATGAATGGGGACTCGGGAAAGCCTCGAACAACGCAGCTGAAGCCTACAGCCTGTTGCTAGGCACCACAATCCTATCCAGAAGGGGACTGAGAAACGCTATCATCCTTGGGGACTCGGCCATGATCATATCAACCATGATCACAGGTAAAGAATTCATCAAAGAAGGCCTTAACAACATAAGAACAAGGATCATCGATAATCTCAGAAATATGGGGGAAATAACCTTCATGCATGTACTCAGAGAAAATAACGCAGAGGCGAATTCACTAGCAAACAAAGCAGTCAACAGGCAGCAAGGGCAGGTACGTGAGGATGATAGAATATATGAAAGGGCGATTCCATAAGAAATCTCTCTGTCAGTCAAGCCAACAGACCAGCCCCCTTAGAACTTGGCACAAAATCAATCATCTCATGGGTCCTTCATACCTTGATCCTCCATCCATCTCCACTTTGCCGTCTCTTATCCCCTCCTTCGATTTCAGAGCAATGTACCCTCATCCTCCTCGTGATCTCTTCCCTGACTTTTCAGGTAAACGTCCCTTCAACCCCTCTGGAGATCGCACTTCAAATTTGAAGCTGGATCCTCTCTCGGTCCCTGCAGTAAAAAATATCTCGCCCACTCATCATGAATGCATGCCCTTCTCCCTTTATATCCCCTTTCCCTTCCCCGACTTCCTCAGAACTCCTCTGCCCATTCAGTATCAGTCAGGAAGAGTGGTTTTCCCTGAGCGTGGTGGTGAAAGTAGTCTGCGCGTTCGTGAGATTCAGTCGTTCCGCCCCCTTGTCTCCAGCAACAAGCGAGGCAATCAGCAGTATTACTGTTTGGTACTCTGGAACGACACAGATCGGGACATCCTCTGCAATATCCACAAGCGGGGGCAACATTCGGAAGCTGTCAACTGCTATCGGGACTCAGACCTCCGCCCTCCGCTTCTGGTAATCGCCGGTATTCGTTCTGTGGCTTTATTTCTTGCTGACAATTGGTTTCTTGACAGTTGCAGAGGCTCGGTCATCACTTCGATGTCCACCCTCCACAATCTCCATCGCCCCTCGCTCTTTCCACCTCTGTTTCACCTCCCCTGTAACACTGCATCTCTCCAAGATAATCCCCTTCTCCCCGACTCCCACCTCTCTTCTTACAGCGCAGAATCCTTCAATCAGCCCAACAGCATGGAGGACCAACAAGACAACCAGAACGCGCAGCAGCCAGCAATCAAACCCATCGACCAGCTCTTCAACAAAGAATGCACCATGTGCAAAACTCACACAATAATGATCAACAGATTTCTCAAGCACTTCAATGAACTGAAGAGCGACTATGAATCCGACAGCAGATCGAAGCACAAGAAACTGGAGAAGCAGAAGGAAGAAATAGAAAACCTGAAAGGAAGGTGCAATCATCTGGAGGAAGCCATAGAGCAGATCAGAGCCCTTACCCAGAGCTATCAAGCTTCAGCTTCTACTAAAGCTAGTGCCAGGAGAGATCCCATCCCTGATGACTCGGTCACCCAGAAACTTCCCTAAAATCCATGCTCTGTAAATTTTGTCATTTAGGAGGTGCTTTTGTTAGGCAATATAGCCGTTTTCTTTTCAATTTCAGTTATCATAGAGGCAGAAACGAGGAAAGTGGGTCTGCGCACCTGGTTTTGATCCTCTTCGCCCAAACCTCCGACATTTATGTAATAGATCTATGTTTTTGAATTTTATAATACAAAAGTAACCGACTTTGTTAAAAAAAAAAAACATTCAATGATGGGTCTCATATACTCATCCAAAATAGCATGTTTTAATTTAAAACAGAAATAATCAATTCATGCAAATTAAATACGAGCATAGTTAATAAATTTTGCACAACAATTATCCAAAATGCATATAATTAAATAAATATTATAAACATAAAAATTTGAGCAAAAATTAGACATATTTTCAAATAAATGCCTTAATTCAGAAAATTCTCAAAATATAACATTAGCATGATAGAGCATGTCTATAAATACCAAGGCAGAGATAAAAAAATTGCTCTGATACCAAATGATAACTAAATAATGATTCTTTAATGCAAAATAAACACTTAAAAACAATCGTAAAAAACTTGAATGCCCAAGAAATCATACCTCCGGCCATTGATGCTACTCACACTCCAATGCTATGCTTGAGACAGTCCACTTCCCCTTTTGTTTTCTGTTGTTTACAGCTGAAGACAAAAAAAAAAATCATGTCTGATAGGTAGCTTCAAGGTTTGCCCGTCGTCTCTCAAAAAGTTCAGAAACGTTCCGAAAAGGCAGTGTTAAAATTCAGGCTAATCACAAGCCACATGATAACAGCTTAATGGCTTCATATCATTCTTTAAACTATTAATGACTTTCTTGTGTCAAGCCCTTAAGGATTGATCGCAAGCTCTGAACCCTTGGCGGAGCCACATAACACTGTTTCCAGAGATTTATCTCAGACGGGAGAGTACGCGTAGATCCTCCAATTTCTTCCATATCAAAGAGGGAGAAAATCGATTTAACACTAGTTCTCTCCTTAATAACTCAAAAACTCTCACCCATGTGGCACTTCCAAGCTCTACGCACTCAACTTGATGGTGTAAAGCTGAAGGGGATTGAATTAGTGAGCTTGGGGACTAAACAGAAGTATTTATAGCCAAGCTTCCATCAAGCTTATGTTGGCTATGTGTTAAGTGTTCCACAGATCATGGTAGCTAACTGCAGAGAGAGTAATGGACCACTCCAGAAGCTCCCAACAAGAAATTAATTAACTGTAGTTGATTTCCATAATTTAAGGAAATGACTGTAGTTGGTTTCAGTAAATGAAGGAAATAACTGCATTTTTATTCCGTAATTGTCGACGACAATTGGGAAAATGTAAAGGGAGCTTAACAGCTCTTTGCCAACTTTTCAACACCATTGGAAAACATCTTGAAGAAAACCCCAAGTTGTGTTCTATCAACGTCAATGAAGCAACAAGTTAATAATAAACTATTGGCATCTCGAATAAGATTCATGGTTCATGATGTTCTTGACTTGCGTGCTAATAAATGGATCCCTATACGTGAAGAGATAAAAGCTAAAATTGTAAATGAGATCCATTCAGAAGTTGGACAGAAGCTTGGTTTAAGGCTTGTATCAATGAAAATTCACAATGGTCATGGTGCATCCAATGTTATGGGTACGAGTGCTAGAAACAATTTTGGTATTGCTAGACATGAAGAGATAAAAGCTAAAACTATAAATGAGATCTATTTAGAAGTTGGGAAAAATCTTGGTTTAAGGCCTGAATCAATGAACATGTGCAATGGTCGTGGTGCATCTAATTTTATGGTTATGGGTATCAGAAATAATTTTGGTATTGGACGGCCTGGAGGTTCGATGCCTGGAATGCCTACAATGGTTCAAAATATGCTTGGGATGCCTGCAATGTACAATGATGGTTTGGAAGGCATATCTGGTGGATTAGTAAACAAAAATGAAATTCTAGTGCCACCTCTTGCTCTACCTCCAAGTCAAGTTCATTCCCAAGCACCTATTTTAAATCCTTCAATTGGTAATGCAATGCTTTTGCCACATGGCACTAGGGGTTTTTTTACTTGTAAGCCAAGTGCATTACTGTAGAATTCAATGGCCAGGCTGCCGAATGTAGCGACAACTGAGCCTCTCATTCAAGGTCTATATGGAGGATCTAAATATACTGTAGATGTTACTAAATTCCAATAATTTGAGAAAGATAGGTTCTCAGCTAACATGTATGTTATGGAAAAACCTTTAGCCTTAGGAAAACCACCTGCTGACTTACATAAAAATTCAAAATATTTTGGAGCAATTTACTATTCGAGATTGTGAAGAAGCAATGTTGTGTGTTTAGGAGTGGAAGCAGCTAGACTACTATCCTAAATTTGTAACGAACAAATCTTGTATACTCATAGGAATGCTCTAATACCATGTAATGAACAAATTTCGTATTCTCAAAGGAATTCTCTGATACCAATGTAGCAAACAAGGTTCGTTATAGCAGGTTAAACACTCCAAAAGACTTGGAATATGAAGATCTCCATTGAAGACACAAGAATATATATTAAAATTTATGACTGAGAATGATGTTACAAATGAGAGTGAGGGTCTACTTATATACCCTAATCAGGTGTCCCTTTATGAATGATCATGTCCTTAGGGACATGCCTTTTCATTAACTAATTAATCATTATTTATGATGTGTTATATTTACATTATTTATATCTGTATTTTATTCATAACATTGTCTTCCTCAAAAAGATTTTTCCTGAAAGTTTGTTGATGAAAAGGCTTGATATCTTTTTCTATTTTGAATATCTTATATTCTCGAAACTTCCATCTTCGTTGATACAAGACAATATGATCCTCTAAGTGATAAACAAGATTGTCGCACTGAGAAAGGATCGGGCCATCCTAGATCAATCTTCTCAGGCACTTTGCAATTACTTGATAGTTGAGATAAATTGATATCATCAGACTGGATTGTGATGAAATCATTATCCTTGGAAACATAAGTCTGTTGTTTCTGTTTTGATTCATACAAATACGTGAATTGATTGAGTTGTCTGCTCTTGTGATTCAGATGTAGATAAGGAGTTATTTTGGTTTGTCTTTCCTTTATCACGTGTGTAGCAATATTATGATTTACTTCAAGTGACGACATTGTTGAATTGGTTACAAAACCTTCACTTGGGATGTTCATTGTCTAAACTGCAACATCTAAGTGTGCCTTTTCTTTAACTGGCTTGTCTTATTTATGAGTTGTGATATTCACTCGCTTAATATTTATTTATTTTTCTTCAACTTTGACTTCTACATTCAATGCTTCCTTCTCGATAAGTTGTTGTACCTTGTTTTCCAATGACTTATTGTCCTTCTTAAGCTTCTTAATTTGCGTTAGTATTTTTCACTATGTTCTTTAAGCCGAGAAACTTCTTCATTTTTGTTAGCGGTGATCTTGTCAACTTCTCTTAGCATATTTTGTAGTAATTTTTTACCTTCTTGAGAAATTATTTTTGAAATATCTTGTATGTCTTATGGTGTGACTGAATCTGGCTTCAAAGTAATGACTTGTAGCATTATTTTTTTCTTTCTGTATGAAAATGTCAATTTTTTTTTTTTTTTTTGGTATTTAGGATAAAGGACCCTAAGGTTTCCATCCAGGGCGAACCCAAAATAATGTCACCTTGGTCATTTCATAGGGTTTAAACAGAGAATTGTGGTGTAAATGTATAGTCACCAATGTTTAATTGTAAATTGGTTATGTCATATTTTTTGTTGTCAAAAAAAATCTATTTTTTCGCTTATATTTGACTCAAGAATCACTAAATGGTTTGCGATTTTAGGCTTTATATAATTTTTACCTTCGGCAGGTGAGATAGAAATAGTAACATATTTTCCTGCAATAGACCCTTTAATTCTAAATAGTACTGAAACATAATTATGTGAGGTTTCCAGAAATATTCCTTCATTTCAAGACTAGAATCCATTATTTTTTCTTCAATGGTTGACTCCATTTTGTTTTGTTGAGATGGAATTAAGGTTTAAAAGGCAACACTTTTATTCTTATTATTAAATTATAAATTGCTTCCTCTTATTTTTAATGGAATTTGAGATTATAAAAATATATTCTCTTTCCTAATCATTTTTTTTCTTTGTAATTTTTTTTATTCCACTAAATTAATATTAAATAAAATTTCAAAAGTAATCTTTTTTTTTTTATAATTATTCCACTAACTCACTATTAAAATACTTTGGCAAGTGTTAACTTATAATCCCTTGTCCTTTTACTTCAAATTTTACATAAAGGCTTGACAGAATTGGGCAATTATTTTTTTAATTCTCTTCAATTGAACGTTTAATAAACCTTAAAATTTAATAAAAACTTTATGAATCTTTATGACTTCTTTTAGATGGAAGTTGAACTTTATATATATATTTTAATTATATTAATGAAATATTTCAACTCTTTTTACTATAACCTTGACAGTGGCAGGGATATGGAAGTAGAGACGATTGTAGGATGGTTGGCAAGACGACCAGTCGTGACAGTCGAGTAGGCAGAAGAAGCGATGAATGATGGTGAAGGATAGGGCCCAATGAATAGGAACGACGATTGGCATGGAATTTGAGGATCCTTGGTGGAAAGTGATGGAACCAACGTACGCACAGTGAGTTGGGGGTGACAGAATAGGGACTTGCGCGTGGCGGAAAGAACACAGGGAAGCGGACGCTCGGGTGACTATGATGGAAGTTTATCAACGACAAGTATGCAAAGGATGAGGTGTAGAAAGGGTTTGGTGGATGTGTTGTATGGTGGATTCTTCAGGCAATAGATGGAATTTCAGGGGAGTTCTGGCAGGTAGCAGGGTGTGACTGCATTCATGCGTGGTTGGAAGAAGGTGTGAGCGACTGACAAGGGGATGAATGGATCAGTGAACTATCAGCGACGCCAAATTTGTTACCCGACGGGTAGAGTGTCGAAGTGTGGAGTGACTGTCTGTGGCTCCAAAGAGGATCAGGCTGCAGTGGCAACGACAATACTGAATATGGATTGTGTGTGACAGAAGAATTTGCAACAGGCGAGTAAAATGGTTTCAAACAACAATTGTGTGTGGGCATAGGGGCGGCATCAAAGACTGCAACAGGCAGGAAGTAATGAGGTCATGAGAGGAGTCGAACTGTAACGGATACATGAATGAGTGACTGCAGGATATGGTGGTGTGGTGGAGTTTTGGCGGCTCAGTCGACGGCTGTAGCGATCCGTCACGGTGGCCGAGTAGTTGTTTTTTAAATTTAATTTATTTATATTGTAGAATTGAGACTTCTGTGATTAGTCATAGTTGTAAAGAGAGCTTCAGCGTAAATCACATAAGAAGGACTTTGGTCGACGCGTTTCGAACCAACCAATGTGGTTCATCATCAGGACGAGTTGAAGATACAGATCCAGATCAACGTGTTAAATAGCCTAAGCAGAGACTCCAACGGCTAAAACAATCTAACGGCTACTTTTCCACCCAAGAGCCCCAGTCAAACCTAATAAAATACCATTATATTCACGGAGGTTAATAATTCATTTGTTTAATATAAAATATTGCTCTATTATGTATAAAAATATATAGAAATGTGTAAATGTATATATGTCAATATTTATTTAAATGATTCGTTCATTAAATATATCCAAATATATATGTATATTCCAATAATTTATTATTATACCTAATTTTATTTTAAAAACCCTAATTTTATTATTGTTGTAATTGAGTTTAGTATTATTTATAATTAATATGTAGTTAATTTTATAGAAAAAGGTTAAATTAGGTCAATTACAAATTAATTTTATAATTTAGTAAAATATTAATTATTAAAATTATATGTGTAAATATAATATAAATAATATTAAAAATGATGAATAAATTAATTTATTAATATATATATGCCCTAAATAAAAACTTAGGTTGGTTATACATAATAATTTTATAGAAAAAAGGTTAAATTATGTCAATTAAAGATTAATTTATTAATTCACTACAATAATGTTATATATTAATTATTAATA
>APFE031422711.1:0-10533 GCA_000404065.3 Pinus taeda
ATATACAATATAATATCATACAAATACAATATTTTTTTTTTAAATGTTCATGTCTCTCAAGCATCAAATTTCCAAGTACTTACATTATTTTAAACTATTGTAAAACACACACTACTAATTTATTATATCTAAACTTGTATTATATCTATTTTAATTTTTTTAGAGGTCACTCCCCCAAAACATCAAATTTCTACGTATTTAAATTATTTTAAAATACACAAATTTTAAGTTGAAATTAATTCAAAATACAAATAACATGGCACACAAAATACATACAAGAATTAATTATAATATCATACAAACACAATACAATTTTTTTAAATGTTATGTCTCTAAAACATCAAATTTCCAAGTACTTAGATTATTTTAAACTATTGTAAAACAAACAATGTTAATTTATTATATCTACACATTTCATGAAAAAATATGAAACTATTGTGGAAAAGATGGCTCAATATGAAATTTAAAATTATAGAATTAAATGTCATACAATCATATACAATTTTTATTTTTATGGGTCACTCCACCAAAACATCAAATTTCAATGTATTTAAATTATTTTAAAATACACAAATTTTACACATATATTCAACTTAATTCAAAAATACATATAATATCCCATACAAAAAAAAAAATAATATAATAATTTAAAAAATTTAAAACACTTCAATAAAAAATCACAAATTTTTTATCAAAAAAGATAGTTTAATATACAATATAAATTATAATAACATACAAACACAATACACATTTTTTTTTTTTTAAATGTCCATCTCTCTCAAACATCAAATTTTCAAGTACTTGCATTATCTTAAACTATTGTAAAACACATGACACATGCTGTTAAGTTATTACTTGTAAAAGAAAGAACTAGGGAAACCATAGTTGGATATACAATATAAAATTATAGAATTAAATGTCATAAAATCAAATACATTTTTCTTAAGTGACACCCCAAAACATCAAATATCAATGTATTTAAATTATTTTCAAATACACAAATTTGACAAGTATTCAAATTAATTGAAAATTTAAACATTTAAAAAATATTATAAACAAATATAGTTTAATATACAATATAAAATTATAATATCATACAAACAAAATAAACTTATTTTTTTAAATGTCCATGTCTCTCAAACATCAAATCTCAAAGTATTATCTTGAACTATTGTAAAATCCTAAAGTGTTAATTTATTGTATCTAAACATTTAATGAAAAATATCAATGAAAAATCTCAAAGTATTCGTGAAAGCATAGCTTAATATGCAATTGAAAATTATAAAATTAGATGTCATACAATCAAATACTTTATTTTAGTTTTTTCTTTTACAATTCACTCCCCCAAGCATGATGTGGCCCGTCCACACGGCCCCTTTCCAGCTCACCTTCTCACGGTACTTTCAGATTTTGGTTGTTGATTAATGTTGATTGTTAATCCTTTGGGCTCGATTTGGTAATGAATGCGCCAATGATTGTTCACCTACCTCTTGGTACTTCGTCCGTCCTCGTGGTAACACGTGTCCGCCTCGGTTTTTGTTGAAGCCCTAATTCTCGCGGTTGCCCTTTTGGCTGGTCATTTCGCGCTCATTGTCATTTTACTCTCTTGTTTCACTGCTTTGCGGTCTGTTTCACGCTCGGCTCTGTCTCTGTGATAACTGTCGATACTTAGTTGATTTTCTATGGATTTCTTGTTCAAATGTTTGGTTTTTCACCGTGGTTCTGCCTGCACATTTGGTTCACGCGTTCGTTGGTAAGTTATCGCTATGTTCGTGGTTTTCTTGTTGGCTTTTTCCCGTGGGTTGCTCTGTCGACTGGTTATCTTTCTGAGTTATTGGTTTGTCTCGGCCAATGGCGCTGTATCTTTATGGTAGTTTTTGAGTATGGAGGGTTTCTTTTGTGGTCAGTGGCAATGTACAGTTGAAGGTCTCCAACTGTTGTTCTCCGACATTCAACTCGTCGTCCAGGTAAACTCTAGTTCTCTATTATATTTCCTTATTCGCTTCTCGAATGGTGACTGACCAATTTGGCCCCTCCGTGGTCAGGTTTTGTCTCGGTGAACAGGGGAATCGTTCACCTTCAGGTAACGTATCCTCCTTCTTCCTTGTTCTTCGTCCTTCCAGTTATTTCATTCCTTTATTTTTAAGCTTGTGGTCGATTTTCAGGTTCAGGGTTTTGTCGTTTTATTAAACCCTAATTGGTTCACTTTCCGTCGTTGCAGGTGACGGCTCCGTGGCTCCTCGCAACTGGTTACGGCTTCATATCTCCGGGTAGCTCTGTGCTTTTCGTTTAGTTGCTTTCGTATGCTCTTAGTCTAACTGTAGCTTCTTGTTGGTTTGTAACTTAGGTGCCCTGGTGGCCTTCGACTATGTGTTGTAGTCTCGCGTCTGTATTTTGGTTGTTGTAGTATTGAGGGTTTGGTATATTCCAACCGTGGCTGTGACTTTGTGGTTCTCTGTCACTTCTGTTAGTAATTGAAATGGTTCATTGAACCCTCGGCACGAGTCTCGTGTGTAAATTTATTTGATTAATTCAGGCCTGCAATGTAATATATATATATATATATATATGTTTGGAATTTGCACAAATTTCGTATTTAGTTTCCTGGCATTGTCTTTTACCCGGTTTCGACCTTTGGTCGCTGTGCTCCTCGACTTCGCTCTTCTGTTCACTCCTGTTGTTTGCTTGTATGGGTTCGTCGTACACTCGGTTGTTGGAATATTGTCTCTGTATTCACGTGCAATGTGATTTACTATGCCACTGTTTCACATATATTTAAGTTTGTGCTAGTGACTCTCGGTCACGGTATTTGTCTGCTAAATAATTTCTTCACAAAAATCTTGAATTACACAGGACTCAGGTATTTTGTTTATACATTTGCTTGTGCACAGAATTCTTAGATGAAGGAAAAGAAATCTCTCTCTGTCTATTACTTTGAATAAATCTCTCTGTTGCTTAGCTGCCGAACCCTTTTTGGGGTTTCGGTTTTGTCCTTTATACATTAGATGCAATTCGTTTGATAACTGTAATCAGTTACCTTTTACAATCGGTTGGATAGTTATGACTTTTCAGTTTCTGTTTGACAGTTTATAAAACTGAATATGTCGGTCTTCTTTTATCTAATCTGTCACTCTGGTCCCACAAAGGGTTACTGTTTACATTATTGGTAAGAATCTAATCTATTAACTATAATTGACACTAATAGCTACAGTAAAGTAAAATAACTAAAATTACCCAACAGAAACTAAAAACTGTAGTCGACTTTGGTAAAGAAAATAAAATAAAAAATGTAAGAACCTGACATACTTGTTGTCCTTTGTCAAACTGTTTAACCTTCCCAGTCTTTTTCTGAAACTCTGTCCACCCTGTCTCGTTCTTCGCCCTGTCGACCAGATGCTCCTGCATCAAAGCATCAAATTTCAATGTATTTAAATCATTTTAAAATGCACAAATTTTACAAACTTATTCAAATTAATTCAAAATACACATAATATACCATACAAAAATCACAAGATAATTAATTAAATATTTAATCATTTCAATAAAAATTCACAGATTCTATTTATAAACCACCTTAGTTTTAATATACAATATAAAATTCCAACACCATACAAACACAATACACAATTTTTGTAAATGTTCATGCCTCTCAAACATTAAATTTCCAAGCACTTACATTATTTTAGACTTTCTTAAAAACAAAGTGTTACACCCATAACCAAATACAAACAACACAACGTTTACATACAACATTAACATGGTACAACATAGTACACTAAATATAATTAAATATAACAAAACATATAAATTAAAAGTTTTGTTTTGTATAAATTATAGAATTTGAAATCATCAACTTTTATTTTCATTTTTATTTCTTGGTGTTTTTATGATATTTAATTTTTATGTGTTTTGTAATTTTAAATGTACATCTCTAAAAGTGTTTGTACAAATGCTCAAATTTTGAAAGTTCATTATTATTAATTATCTAGAATTTTAATTAGTAGAGACTAGTCAAAAATCAAAAAATAATTCTAAATTCCATTTTCCCATTGTCATTAACATATATACAAACTTCAAATTTTATAATATGGAATATAAAATAGGCTATGGAGTTTTAAAATGCAAGGGTGGAATTTAAAATGCAACCACTCAAATTAATTTAAAATACATTACATTATACATATAAATTAGTTTAATTAAAATTTGAAAATTTGAGATTTAAATATTTGATAGAAAATTCTAAAATTTATAAAATAAAATGTCATAAAGTACAAAATAAATTTAGAAATTCATGTCTACATGGCAAAAAAAATCGATCTATATTTAGATTAGCTTGAAACATAAAAGAAAATGCATCAACAAAAATACAAGGATCATTATAATTAAAAATTCATCCCATATAACATTAAAAAAAAAGGGGCAAACTCTCTTCATAAAATTATAGTTCAATTTACAATTATATACTTGGATATCATACCATGAAGTCCAAATGGATGTAAATTAATTTAAAATACAAATTTACCATCTTGAACTCATCATTTAATATATTAAAATATAAATTTGATAACAATATAATCATTATATTTGAAATTTTCATACAAAAATCACATGTTTTTGAATAAATTATAGTTTAACATACAATTAATGAAACACTATTTTTTTTTTCATGTTTGGAGAACATCAAAAGTATTTAAATTAGAAATTAAATATTATATGAATGCAATAAAAGCATGTGTTTCTCAAACATCAATTTTTGAATAGTTAAATCAACTTAAACACAGAGTGTTGTGTATCACCTTACACACACAAACACAACAACAACAACATAACTTTTTGACATTAAGAGGATACAACACAACACAAATATACAGATTTCAGGTTCTGTTTATAATCTTCTCTTTGTAATGTTCTAGTTTATTAAATATATCAGATTTTAGGTTGGATAAAGTTCACAAATGAATGTCATCTGAGTATGTAAATGTGTTTATAAGCATCAAATTTTAAGTAGTGGAATTCAAAATTTAATAGTACAAGTGTCCAAGTCATCAAACATTGAAATTTTTAAATGTGATTTTCATAAATGTGGTTGGCATGTAAAAATGTTGTTGTATATATTTTAGAACTTTGAAGATTAGTTTCTATTAAAAATGCAATTGCAAATTTATCAAACATGGAAATTTTTAAATGTAATTTTACAATTGTTATTAGTTAAATGTGCTAAGATTTAAATTTTGAGATGGGAAATTTAAAATAAATAAAATCCCTTTAAAATGCAAAAATTAAATTTCTAAATGTGAGGTTGAAAAATAAATATATCGTTTTTACATAAATAGTGCAGTGAAAATTTCAAGGTAATATTTTGTTACCAATTTCATTATAAAATTATTATAAAAAAATAACTTCATTAAAAAAAGTAAAAGAATATTATTAATGTTCAAAATAAATAATTTTAAAAATTGTTATTATAAAATGATGGAAAAAATAAATTTAAAATTAGAATCTCAAAAACTGAAGGCATAGAAAAATAATAATACTAAACCACAAAGCATGATAAACACAATAAAAACACGGACACACCTCCATGATAGCTTTGGTCATGGCTATCCATGAAGGATGGGAGAAGGGGCAAGCCCCTCTCAAAAAGGAAATTCTTGACTATATATCTATATATATCTATACATCAACAATAATATAATTGTATTAACCAACTACACATAGTCTACTTGCTACTCCTATATGATTTGGACCTTCCATCAACCTCCCCTATCCATGTACCTTGTTTGGCACAATACCTTACTCTTGTAAAGAACATTTTCCATATACCTATTTCATATCACAATAGAATTAAATATTTAGTAGCAATTTTAGTGTGCATTAATAAAAACAAAAACAATTACCTAAATATTCTCTCAAAACTAACTGTTATTCTGTTGGTCTATATCATGAATTGATTACATTCTTGTGCAGAACTTCCTTCTCACCTTCCAACTCACCAAAAATATGTTACTCTTTTGTTAAACAATATTCCATGAGTGCTCTCCTCCTGAGTCCACCTGTTTCATATTATAAGAAGGTTAAATGTTTAGCAACCATTTTATCTTGATACAATAAATACAAAATACAATTAATTATATATTCTTTCAAATCCAATTCAAAATAAATAAATGGGCCACAGAATAGAAATTTGGATTTTATAAATTTCCCGAGTCATTTCGCATGAAATCAAAAGTAATAAACTGTAATATATATTGTTATGCATGGTAATAGAAAGCCTTGAACAACTAAATATCCCCTCTTTTCTCACACAATATCAGCAACCTAAAGGCAAGCCCCCTAAGAATAGCAGGCCGCACACATCTACACCTCATACTTCAAAGTCACAACATAGCAGAAATATTTGTTGGCATATGTTTTGCAATTGGAATCTACTCTATTCCCTTTCCAAAGCATTTTGATCTACTGACTCTTAGAGACAGCGGTAAATATTATTATGGTTTTAATTTAATTCAGTTGACATGAACATCCTCTATTCCCTTTCCAAAGCATTTTGATCTACTTCCCTGCTGTAATTGTTATAGTTTTAATTTTATTCAGTTGACATGAACTTCCTTAGATGTCATTGCCATTTCAATTACATTGGTTAGGCTGTAATCTCACAAACTGAAATAAAAAACAAGTTTATATGGGCTACATCACAAAAAATGACACTAATATGCGCTAACTCCACAAAATTGTTCGGAAATAGAAAATACACTTATATGAGCTACCTCACAAAAATGTTCATAGTATACTGATCAAAAGAGAATAAAGAATGTTGAACCTGTACGACACCATTTTCAAGAGATTGATTTCAAACAAAGAGGCTGTAATTTTGCTTTAACCTTTGACAAAATAAAAATGCCTACCCTAAACTACTCATTAGCACAAATCACAAGACCTATTGCCCCAGAGAAAGCGTTGTCCCTCTCACAAAACCGTGAGCAGCACTGGGCAGGGCAGAGGCATGAGGCAGAGGAAGTTATTGGAGCGTCGATTACCTTACGAGGTAGCAGAGACAAGCACAAAACAAAAACCAGAACAGTTGACCCTCACATAAAAGTTTGTTTCCATAGCTATGCCAACTAGGGTTGTGTGAGACCATATCTTTGAACGAATCCTCATATAAACCCCAATTTTTTTAAAAGGTTTTCATTGATTTAAAATTTATCGGGTTGCTTTAAAAGCAAAAACAAAACAAACGCATGCTGAAAAACATAACTCTGCTCTATTAAAAACGAACATTATCAAAGAAAATAAACCTGTAACTATCCAAGAACATTGACAGCTCTTAAATACAGACTTAAAAATCCAAGGCATCAGAGATCATGGATCTTTGAATTGGGTTTATCTTTACATCGCCATCGCCTTAGAATACAAGGGAAAACTATAATGCACTTAAACCCCATCAGTTTTATTTATGAATAAATTGTTAATTAGGGAAGCCATACTTTAGATTCTCACTTGCAATAGAAAAAACCCATAGCAATCCATAATTATATCTTTCTACTCCAAACACAAAGCCAAAACAAGGAGTATTGGGAAAACAAATGTGTATAATAAAATGATCCAAGCACACACACAATCAATTCAGATGATCCATTACAAAACCATCTTAAAATACAAATGAAAAATAAGAGAGCGCATACCTTGTCCGAGTGGGATCCATGTCCTTTTCTCTTCTCTTTAGCATTATCTTGCCTCCTAAACCTAACTAAATAGACCTAAACTCCTCTCCCTCCTAACCTAAACCAACTAGATCTAATCTCTTCTACCTCTCCATCCAAACTGAAAAGAGAAAACCAAAACCAAGCCAAAATGAAAATTCTAAAATAAAAGGAAAAAAAAAAAACAGAAAAAAACAAAAACCCAGAGACAAACAAAGTAACAATTATTCAATTAAGCAGAGAAAAACAGCAAAAAAAACAAACCAGAAAACGGTTAAAAACATATAACAAATCTGATTTCTTCTCTCCCTCAGGCAACTCACAAATTAAATTCTACGCACTGGTATGGATTGCCGGATTGTGAAGCTCCACCGTTAGCATTTTGATGGAACAATACCAAATGTAAAGGCATAATTAGGGAAGCTAAGGGAAGCTAGATAACAACGCCCACATGCCTGGCTCCTCTGCGCATTCATTTCCTGTCATAAGGACGGAATGCCCATCCTCGCCTGGCTTCACCTGTACAACCTCCCTAATGCCGCACGCTGGATATTTATGTTTTAGGGATTTCATTTCGTATGGTTAAAGATTTTGGAATCCGACAGGCTGGCACCAGGTGAGGCGGTTCAGAGCTTTTATGAAAATTTGAAATGTGGCCGTTGAGTTTGAAATCAAAATTCACCAACATCACCCCTCACCTCCTTTTATATATAATTAAAATATTGCTTTGATATTAATGTTTTAATTTCTTCTTTAATTATTATTATTATTTGCTCATGAATATGATAGAGTTTAAAAGGACCAGGTCATTTATTTTTTATGATATTATCAAGTTAAGAAATATAATGTACCATATAAAATGGTTGGTTTAGTAGAATGGTTTAATATTATATTGGTGTGTTTTATCTTTTTTTGAGACTTAAATATACTAAGAATATTTGTTTGCATCATTAAGTTTATCTCATACTAGACAATTCCAACTAATCTTTCACTCGTCACATTAGTTCATTGTGTTCAATATGTTTCTTTTACAAATGCCAAAAATATTACAACAAACTAGTTTGTTCTCTATCAATATCACTCAAAATGCTAACAAACTTCAATTGATCCAATAATCTAACCATGTTTTAAGAGGCACCTTCATACATAACTTGTGACTTTCCTCCGTGCCTTTAGAAAATAAAATATTATAAAAGGCATACATCCAATACCTACAACTCTTTTTAGCTATAAATGCCTTTATTTTCCTTCCAATCATCCATCAATCACACTCCAATACTTTTCCTCTCACTTCTTCCATCTTCCACATACTTTTCCATGGAAAGAAGTAAGGCATGGTGACCTTTGACTAGAGGTCATGGTATTCCCTAATCACATTGGAAAAAAGAAGCATGCTATTAATTCCTACATTTCTCATGGATTGCTAGGCTATATCCATTTTTGTCTTCTTTCAAACATAATACTTGTTTTCAATAACTCTAATAGCATCCACACCAATACCAATTTTATCATTGATACACATTCTCTTTCCTCACACACAAGCACCATGACCCGATGCCTCCTTTCAAAGGATTTTGTACAAATGTGTAATCTCTATTTTATGTTCTTGAGTTTTCATTTGGGGTGGAATACAAGAAATCACATGCATACCATGATTACTCACCTATATGCCTCTCCTAGACAATATTTCTAAACTATGGTATTGCGGGGTAATCACCCGCTTTTCTAAAACCTAAAATAATATTCTTTTCGATGGGTTAAAATATAGTATTTTTATTGGCAAAAAATTGCATCTCCCTCTTCTCTGCAAGAGTGGAGCCATTTCCGAAGAAATGACATCCCAACCTCAATCACACGGCTTTATGAATGTCACAATAAAACTCCATTACGTTCTTCCACATATTGTGGCCTAACTCCTTAATGTTGTCTTCATAGAGTTGCGACAAAGGCTATGTGAAGGATCTAACATTCACTTAATGCATTGGAGAAATTTGAACAAACTTTTCATCTTTTCAATAGTTGAGATATAGCACACGTCCATCAATCTTGCATTTTTTGCACCTACCTACAAAGACTTGTGTCACAACATTACTCAAACAATATTCATTCAACAAATAATGGGAGGATACTAGCCACCCCGCTATATTTGCTTTCTTTTATAGCACACCTCGCCAATCATACTTGGGAATGATGTTTACATTCTTAACACTGTTATGGAGGGCTACAAAATATCAACAAGATATTATGATGCATATGACATCAACATTGTCTTCCTTCTCTCGAATCTTTTGCACACTAGGTCTCTTTGTCGATATTTTCGACATCTCTATTTAGTGGTTACCTTTGATCTCCACACTCCTCCTATCATTTCTCGCGATCACAAATTTGAACAAAATAATTTTTATGTTATATCATAGTTTAAAAATTTAATGTGTGTTCAAACTAATAAGCCCAATAAACACAACAAAGATAAACTATGAACCTTGCAGAGGCCTCGAGGATACTCTATCTATTAAAACTAATCACTACACAAAATGACGTGACCACATTGAAAGGTATGCATCATCCTCTCTAAGGATGTCTCTAGTTACTTTTATATGCTAGTGCATCTTTCCTCAATCTTTGGTTATTTCTAGAGCTTGGTCCAAGACTCTCTCTCTCTCTCTCTCTCTCTCTCTCTCAGTTACTTCCCATGTGTTCCAACTCGCTTTCGTCACTTGTTCATGTATGGACCCAACCAGCATTTATAAATTTTTGACCAACCATGCTTCTTTCATGAAAGTTGTTTGTTGCACTTCCTGTTTTCCTAAAGGCATTCATGCACTAGGAA